>CCAG010007961.1:0-85400 GCA_001077435.1 Glossina morsitans morsitans
TTTTTTTTTTTTTTTTTTTTTTTTTTGTTAGCAATGTAAGATAATATTTAGCGGTTCGCTAATGAAGAGGAGCACCTTAAAAAGACAAAGACAGAGGAAATGAACCAGTAAGATGACAAGCGTAATCGAATTGAATGAATTGTGACCAGTATTTATATCATTTTAAGGGATTGATCTTTCCTTCCCCCCACCTATCCATCTATTCTGAAACTGCCGCTTACTTTGATCATCGCGTCTATTGTCGTCGTAAGCAAGTCACTAGACAGTCATCATGTCACGACAAGTAATGCTAAACTTCGAAGCGTTTTAGTTGGGGGGAACAAGTAAATAAATCAAGTCAAATGCTTGTTTTTTTACACTTCACCCTGTCCATGTCGCTGACAATGTCCTTCACGTTTACGCTTTGAAATTTAATGAAAGTTTCCAAATTGTCCACATTTTGTTTCTTTGAGCTGGAGTTTATCCTTTTTGGTATGCGTTGACAGCGCTATCGGTAAGGTACGCGAGTTGTTTTACAATCACCCACCACTGGATGAGGATGGATTCGTTAAAGCATTTGAAATATTCAGAAAGTAGCTCCATAGACCTCATGAACTACATGTCTGTGTAAGGTCTGTAGCGAATGTCCTCCTAACAGCAAAAATGAAGCTATCGCTCTCAAGTTTAAACAAAAACATAAAAAATTGTTGTACATAGCTTGCTAGTGAAACTGGGCGAAATTGTTCAAAGGGCACACTCACAGTACAAACTAAACTGAGAACATTTTGAATTTTTGACATTTGCGCTCATTAAATTGCCATAGACACACCAGAAGAACTTCCACGTATATTCTACAGGAGTCTTAATATGATAGATTATGGAAATTTAATTTTTTCACCTTTTCTTTTAGTCTTTCTCAAGCTAAAGATGGTAAGTAGGGCAATCAGAGGATGTCCGCTCTACACATGAACACGGTCTCAGCTAGGGAGCAATGAAAAGAAGGAGAAGGAGAGAATATAGTGTTTAAGTACATTCAAGTTGAAAATGGCCGGTGGATTGTTCTAAAGACAAGGACAGTTCGGTACAGTGTGTTTTGTGATGCGCGATAAGCACGATAAGCAGTATATGGTACCATTTGCAGGCATATAATAAAGCAGGGTATGCGAAGTGGTCGAACAAGTGAGCCAAGTCAAACCATATGCAGTGGAGTTTATGCTTGGGCCAAAACACACCTGTTTCCCAAATTTCATCAATAGATCGCAAAAATTGCCAGTTGCAGGTTGAACACAAGAATACACGATGGATAGCCGCGTAGACACGCTTAGATTGATATAATAGAAAGCGTGGGTTGTATCTCAAATCCTTCTGGCTGTTGTATAAGTTCGCACGTGTACTGTTCGGTGTAGGGTACAATGAATCACAAGTTGAAAGGCTTCTTGTTCAAATTCGTCAGATTATTTGAATAAAATCTATGTACGCTAACTGCAGACAAAAGCCATTAAAATTTGAACAGTAAAATACTTTTCTAATCATCATTTAAAAAAATCAACAAAAGCAAAAAACAAAAAATGTCCTTCCTTAAGCGATATATAAACAAATAAGGGAAATAAGTGGAAGAACTAACCTAACCTTGGTTACCTGTTTGCGTCCTAATATAAAAATCTAAGTAAATAGCAACTACAGGTGATAACACAACGGAAACGAATAGTCACGCATACCTGTCCAAAAGTAAACGATGAAACCAAATTATGCCGAATTCAAGAAAAGGAAGAGCTCTTATATTTATCTACCAACGGCAATATCAGGTGTAAGAATGTGCGCATACATAAAGTGCATGTGCATGTATATGTGTTCATATACCTCAAATACTAAAGAAGACGTTATCAAATTTTTGGTTTTCTTTTTTGTACCCATAACCGAAGGATGAGAGAGAGGCATATTCATTTTATCAAAACGCCTACAACACCCAGAGTGAAGCTCCAGAGACCCAATAAAGTATATATATATGTATATATTCCTTATTAGAATCAAATTTGAACCCGATTTAAGCATATCCCTCTATCTGTCTGTGTGTCCGTTTGTAGAATGTCTGTGGCACTCACTCGCCTGCTCCTGGAGCTATCGACTGTAAATTTGGCAGAAGCATTGGAAGCTCTTGCACGCAAATTGTTATTGAAAATTATCGAAATCGGTCTTAGGACACGGTCGACAGTACCACGTGAACTGAGAACACCTCTGTCCTCAAAAGTAAAAACAATTTCGTTGTTTTCGTGTTACTTATCACTTAAAACAGATACCACGACTGTGCGTGTGTTTGCTATGGGTACTCCAGAACTGGATCTGTACAAAAAAAGAAGGAAATTGGCCACGCCTACACAAAGTTAATTGATCATCAAATTTTTATTTTTTTTTTTCACTCTTTTTGACGTTTTCTGCTTACGATGTGTTCCTCACATCAAAACATATTATTTGTCTAAAATTTCATTAATGATAAAATAAATATGTAATATAATCAATTTGGTATCAAATGATTCTAAATTAAATATCGCGAACGTGACGAAGATATGCGACGGTGATGGTAACGGTACCGTAACGGGTATAAAAGGTTCGGTCACGACCGAATATAAATTTTTTATATGTTTTTTTTGTTTTATGGCAACGATAAAAAAAGGAAGGAAAAATAAAATGTTTCGATACTCACCACAAACATCTAGCCAACCTTCAATCCGGCTGGGATAGGTGATGGCTAAAACTTTATTGAAATATGTACGACGACCCATAATGATTAATGATTAATAGTTCTGACGATGATTAGCAAATTTTATACAATAAATTCACCACCACATTAAGCTCTCTCTCTCTCTCTCTCGTTCTCTCGCTCTCTGCTACACTTTCCACTATTAAATTTGAACTCTTCAAGCGAAACTTTGCTCTCTTTGAATTTTTTGTCTTTTTCACTCATTGACTTGTTCCTTTCATACAAAATATATATACATATATATGTATATATATATATATATATATATATACACATATGTACACACATACATACATACATATATATGTGTATATATATGTATATATATATATATATATATATTTATATGGGCTTATATGCGGATATACTACATATATACATTTAAAGAAGCCGCGATTACTGTAGTAACTTAACTATGATAACGGTAAACGTAAACAGTAGTAGTAATAATAGTAGCCATAGAGTTGTATTTGATAGTGTGATGTTTTCTTCTTTTTTTTATTATTATTATTATTGTTATTATTTGTTGTTCCTCTTTCTCCTTTTTCCTTTCTCTCTTTTCTTTTTCCCTTTTTTTTGAACTCTTGTTGATACCAGTGACGCGTTGACGACGTTAGGATGCTGGGGACGCTGTGCAAGAACAATCGGTAGAGATGGCGACAACGGTATTGGTGACGATGGTGATGATTGTAGTAACGGTGCTTTACTGTTATTTAGGTGGTTGTTTTTGTTGCTATGTATAGATTTTTTTTGTTTTTTTCTTTTTTTTTTTTGGTTTTTCTATGTGTCCTTCTTCTTCATCATTATTAAACAAACAAGGGGAGGGGAGGAGGGGGGTGTGAGAGTGGGTAAAGTAAAAAATAGTCTCTCGTTTTTAAAATATTTTCTTAAACAGTTTTCAGTTTCTTTTCATATCTTTTCTTATTTTCTCTTATTTTTTTGTTTTTATTTTTTTGTTATTCCTTTTCGGATATAAAACTTCTAGAATTAAATTATAAAAGAAAAAAACTTTTATTTAAATTTTTACCGCTTGGTAATTTAAAACGCGCGCATGCACACCAACACTTGGTACATGTTTTATTGATTTGTTTATTTATTTTTGCACATATTTTTCTATTTAAATTTCACGGGAATTTTTCGCCTCACGTTTCAAACAAACATAAAAGAAATGCAATAAGCAAAGATAGCTTAAAGCGCATTATGGATACACTAAGCATAAAATTTTAAAGCAACGAATTGATGTGTGTTTTCAAAGCAAATCTCTTCACCAAGCGCATCATAACGAGACACACAACTGTTTCACTGCACAACTGTTTAAGTCCGTAAATTTCCGCTGATACCTATCGATGGATCGTATCAATGCCGCTTCGTCAATAAAGGGAACTTGCCTTGACATCATCATCAACTATCGTATTTGAGGTTTCACAGTGTGACGAGATCGATAACTGCGGTACTTACCGCCTAAGTAACATGTATCGCTATCTTTGCCTTTTGATGGAACCTTTTGGAAATCGTCCGAGTTTCTCAGACGTATTTGGCATAATCTTTTTGATTACTTCACCTTGAGAAAGTTATTTTCGAACTCACAACGAATCAAATGTGACGTATAACAGGATGATAGCTAAATTTGAATTGCTGCCGCACCGAAACTAGTGCTCACATCTGGCCCCGAATAGTAATTATCTGTTGGAGAATGTCAAAAGAATTCTCCCAGAGAGAGGATTGATATCAAATGTGAGAGATAATTATCTAAACTGCAGCTTATTTGGGAAATTTTGAAGAATCGCTCCATAAGAAGGGCACAGAAATGTTGAAGAAGCGTCGATCTGATCGTGTCACTCTCGAGGAACACTATATTCATGAATGAAGTCGAAATTTACAAAAAAAAAAACAGAAAAATCTTTCTTGCTTAGTCCAAACCAAAAACTTATTGACCGATGTCTTAATTATGTTTTACGTACACAGTACACAGTGAATATCGACTTTTAGTTGACATACAACAACAACAATCTATATAAGACATTGGTTTGTTAAAAAAACGGGGCCATAGGTATTTGTCCCCCTAATACAACTACTTCACTTTGTCCTTTATAAAAGGATATTTTGCTCGTCGTTCCCGAAAGAAGTGTGGAATGTAGGTATGAAATATTCTGCGTTACTTAACTGTATGCCCGATCTTGCTTACTATATGCTCTAGCGGAAGGACAACTAAGACTGACATTGGTCAGCATTTTCGCAAGGGTCACAAGGGTTTCCATGGATCTAGGGCATGCAACATTGTAAAAGATCTCTTATAGGAATTTGTATGCTTTCGCGATTTATTTTTAAAACATCACCCCACAGTTATTCATATAACGACTTTCCGAAATAAGAACTTATACGGGAAATGGTTGAAAAAGTAATCTGATCCGAACAATTTTCGTCCTCGAGCCAAAATACCACAGTGTGCCAATTTGCATGAAAATTTTACAAAAATTGCCACCCATAGGTGGAATACATAAAAACAAGATAGACAGACAATCTTAAACCGATTGAAAAATATACGCGCGTAGCACAAGTGGTGTAGGGTATAAAAATAGCTCTTGCTATAACATAAGCTAAATTTAACAGGTCTGCAAAAAAAAAAACTTCTATTGCTACTTTTACCAGCGACCATTAGAAAAATTAACCGGCGGGCACTTTGGGCAATTTTTGCAGAAAATACCAGAGATTGTGTGCTGTAACAGTCTAGAAAAAAAAAAAAAACAGTGTTTTGACAATGTTTTTGGGATAGAGGGAAAGGTCGTAGAATAATAACATTTGAGTAGATAATCAAGGACACTCTTAAGTAGTAGAAAAAAAAAAGTTATTTTGGAAAAGTAGTAAAAAACCGACAACACCAGAGCCATTCTCTTGAGGCACCTTCAATTAAAGAAGCTCCGTGATGCAAAATTAAATTGAAGAGAAGAGCGAAAAAATCATTTAATCTACATACATACAGGTAGAGGGATCCGTAGAATTTTTTAAATTTATTAATTTTTTTGGAATTGGCCAGGGTTTGAATGAAAATTTTCGGGGTTTTAAAGGCGCTCTCTTATTAATAAAACCTAGTTAAATGAACGCATCAAAAAAATCCTACATACATCCTCTGGAGGATGTTGTTTCGAAGATACTATCAATAATTCGAATGAAAATTGCGAGGAGATCTTCCTCAGATCGTTTTAAAATATCTCATTTAAAATGTGCCCTTCTTTTTTATTATAATAAATTTTTTATTAATTTTTACCATAGGTCTGCAATCGCAAGACCATGAAAATGCGCTTACGTGCACAAATATTTTTTCGTTATTCGCTTTCATCAACGGTCTTAAGCTCGAAACTGCCCGTTTTAGTGCGTCTGTCGAAGAAAGAATCGTAGGTTTTACACTTTGCGTATTTCGAACAGATGATGTAGAAAACGGCAAGAGAACGTATAGCTCAATAGCCGAATTTAGGACGAAAATCGAAAACTTCATCCCAAACTTTTAATTGCTTGATAAAAGCATTGAACCAATGTTTTCAAATCGCGGCAACAGCAGCCGAGTAGGTAAGGACGGCGACTAACAAGTCAGTATTCGCATGTTCAAATCTCAAGTGCAGTAGCGTTCACTTTGGTCGTGTACCGATTGGGCACACAGATCCACTAGGCTGCGGCCACCTGCCTAGATCATTTCTTTTTTCTTTCTGGTCGTCACCAGTACGGTTAAACGAATAGGGGACAACCTTGCCTGATTGGTAATTAAAAAATAAATAAATAAATAAAAATCGTTAGCTCAGTGAACCTACATGCTGGCGTTTTTTTTCTTATTTGGGATTGTTTTTAAATTAACATAAACATTTTCGAAAAAGGTCTCTTAGTGTATTAGAGAAGTTAGAAATCAGCAGGTAAAACATTAGACTATAACTTCCCCGCCGCCGTTCATAGTACGCAGATTGGTTTCTTCCGGAAAAAACAAAGAACTTTAATGAACAAATTTTTTGCGATTAAAGAATTCTTCTTCCACCTACTCTAGAAAATTCAGAGCATCTATTGAGCAACAAAAAAAAAAAAGAAGTTACAATGGTTATGTTAATCCTTAGGAAAGAAATCTTAAAAATCTTTACCATTATCGTTTGAACAGTTGTGCTTGAATTCTAAGTCATTTTCATAATACTCGGTTGGAATTAGCCATCGTCTCGTTAAAGTGCAAAAATGCTATAGTAAATCGGTACTTTTAACTGCAAGCTCGTTTCCAACCGGGCATTGGTCAAAAATTGATCTCAAAACTTATCGTCAATACATGAGATTATAGTGAACCTTTTTAAATCTTTTCATTTTTTTTGCAGAATCCAACAAGTTTCCAAATAAAGAATGCGAAAAAAAGCAAAGAGGATCAGCGGTAAACTGAGAAAGACGCAAAACAGAAACGTTTAAAAATGGCTCACATATGGTTTCCAATTTTTTTCTTTTTTTTTTTTTTTTGTTTTCTTTTCTCCTAAGCTTTTAATACATACATTCATTTGATTTTTATACAGCCAGCTTTTGGTTGCTGTTCCATTATATCCTTCAGTCAGAAAATATTGATTATTTCGTTCGTATTCTCATTTTGTGTTCAGCTCAGTCATCTCGTTACGCAAAGGAAAAAAGGAAACAAAACATTAAAGAAGAAAGCATCACAATAATGATTTTGTTCTCTTACACTAGCATGAAAACGCAGGAATACGCTTAAATGAATAAACAAACAATCAAAAAAAGCAGAGAAGTAATACTAACACTACCTGTAACCTAAAATAAACTGAATCTATATGAGTTTGATAAGATAACAGTCATTAGAAATTTTAAGACTTGAAAGGATTTGCATTTGAAAATAATTATATGTACGCACTCTTGTGGATACCATTATGTCTACAAGATCTCTTCAAATCGTTTAATTCGCTTGATACCATTAATAGGCTTTGGTAATTTAATATTTTCGTAGGTGAACTTTAGTTCTCACCTTAGATGAATGTGGCAAACACAGGATGCTTTCTTTCTCTACCAAAAATATCTACATCAAAAATTTACATACATACATATATATACGTATGGTAAGAGTTAAAATTTTGAAATTAAATACTCTTTCGTCTTAATATGTTCAAGTCCATCGTGTCTGGCAACAATTTTTAGCGGTTTTTAAAATTCGTTTTTTTCTTTGGGATGTTCGGGATGCTTATCGAAGTGTTAAAAAAAAAAAAAAAAAAGAAGCACTGTTAGTTAAAAATATCAACATTTCATCTTTAGATATCACATACATACACACCGGGTGGCATTTACACCCGCTGATTAAGTAGTCGGTATATGAAATGTCATGATACTGGTTTCTTCATTTCTTTTATTCATTTTCTTAAATATCACCCCCGGACTTCCTTTACCAAAAGCACAACACTAGTGTAAGATGCTTAATAGCAGCGAATATTTTTTATTTATTTATTTATTTTTTTTTTTTTTTTAATAAAAACTTTACACACCTGTTTTGTTTTTAAATAATTCACTCACTTAAGAAATATCATTAAATTCATAATACATACATATATAAATAAATTTTTTTCCTTACTTCTGTTTACACATATACATATAATAAATATTTGTGTTCAATGCATTTACACTTTTCTTTTTGTTTTCAAATATTGTGTTCTTTCTTTTTTGTTGTTTTTTTTTTTTTATTCCCATCTTATTTTAATATGTAAATGATTTCATATTTTTTCAGTGTTTTTTTTTTTTTTTTTGTTTCTTTTTGGAATTATTAAAATATACGCATGCACGCACGTACTTGCATAGAAATAATTGAATAAGAAAACGATAAAAATAAAAAAAATAAAAAGATTTACTATGAAAAGCTTGTCTTGCATAAAACTAATCTCCCTCCTACGCGCAATCATAAGCTAATCGTTTATGTAATTTTTCAGAGCCTTCTTCTAACCTTGGCAAGGATATGGATGAACAATTAAAGGCTAGATTTGAAAACACAATCAATTCTAATGAATCTGAATATGATAAGGAAACCGAACGAAAAAACGTGAATGAATGAAACGTTAGGAGCAAAATTGATAGGTAAGCGGAAATCTGTAAAATATTCCTTTTGACGGTGCTTTTACTTTTTTTGTTTCTGCAAATTTTTATATTTCGTTAATAAGGAAAACATAAGAAGAATTTCGCTTAGTTACTTTGAACACGCACGCATACAAATGTTGATATTACTGTTCATCAGATCCGAAAAAAATGTATATAATTTTTTGTTCTAGCTTTTTCGGTTATTTATTTATTATTTCATTCATTAAATGTATACATAAACATATTATATTATAATAAATTTAAAAGTTCAGCATTAACGTTTCTTAAATTTATATATTATTTTTCTTATATAAATAAAATATTTTTATTTATTTTTTTATTTATTTTTTTTATTTTTTGTAAGACAAGAAGTGAAAAGAATGACTTATATATTATAATATATAATAATATATATAAAATAACGTATATTATTTTTCACACAAGTCCCGCGATAAAAAATTCACACATCTTCCATCCGAAAGAGAAAAAAAACTGACATCTAAAAGTGTCTGAAGTATACTATCTGAAGTGTAGTAGTGTAGTCATTTTGAGAGAGTAAACGCTTTTTCAAAACTAGAGAGAGATAGATATTATTTGAGACTGAAAAGAGCTTTTAAGTCTATCTATTATGCTCATGGAGAATTTTAAATACTTTTATAACTTTAATAGATATGATTATATGGAGGGGGGTAAGGAAAGTATGTTTATAAATCTTTTTTCATAATATTTATATGACATTTAAATGTAAATTTTACATTATGGGCAATAATATACGCAAACACTGTAATCCTTTATCTTATCCCCGCCGTATTTTTTCAAAATTTATGGACATTTAAATATTGATAGAATTTGAAGAATTTTTTTTTTTGTTTTTTTTTATATAAATGAATATCAAAAAAGTATAAAAGTTAAAATTGTATTATTATCGTTAACTTTAAACATTAAAAAACATCGAAAATATGCTATTAAATATTAAGAAAATATAAAATTACTTACTAATATATGTATTTAGTAAATTATTTTATTTTTTAAGAAAACATTTATGTGTGTTGTATAAATGCATTTGTTTTGTTATTTAAAATTTTGTCTTTTAGAGAATAAAAGTTTGCTTTACTGAGTATTTCTTATGGATGCCCTATTAGAGAATACATTTGGATAAATTAGTTATTATATTGATGTTTCTCTGTATTACTTTCTCATAATAATCAGAAATTTCTCTCAGAGCAAACGAAATTTTACAATAACAATGCCAGCAATCCCCTAATACTGCCAAGTAAACCTCTCAGAGCAAAGGAAATTTTATAATAACAATTCTTGCTATACCTTAGTATTAATAATAATAATAATATACAGTAGCCCAATAAAGTCTACATACGGCACGAAAATTTAAGGGATCTCTTATATATCTTCAAATACACACCTTTACATTAAATAACAACTCAATATTCTTTTTGACTTAAGGTTAAGTCATAAGCAATAAATATACTTCAGTCTCAAAGAAATATCACAAAAAAGAATGTAGTTACCGCGGGAGCGCTAGAAGCTGAAAATAACGGTACTTAATTAACGATACTTAGCCTTTGTATTTGTTTTCGTACAATTAAATAATAATTTATCAGTTGCAATGTGTTTCTCTATTTCTTTTCGCTACAACGTCACAAAATGTACAAAAACGCAAAGAAACATCTCACGAGATTAGAAAAGTGATTAAAGGGTTAGGAAGTGAGGAAAAATTGAGCGGAGAAATAGCAAAAGGCCATGGGATAAGTTGCACTACTGTTCAAACTATTATCAAAAATTACATAATAAATAACACAAATACCACCCGCCAAAAATAAGCATCGATCTTACCGACCGAACAACCTTATAGAGCGTGATATTATCAGAATTGTAACAAATGAACCCAAAATTAGTGCTGTTGATATTGCAAATGACTTCGAAAGATGTCAGTATTCATTCCGAAATAATTTGAGATGTTTTAAGAGCTAAGGATTTTCATAGCCGTATTCCAAGAAATATGATAAAACGTGTAGAGTTTGCAAAACCTCGTAAAGATGATAATAGAAATTTTTTTGGAAAACAAACTTACATTTTCCTCATGAATCGGCGGATTTGAATGCGATTGAAAACATATGGCATGAATTGGATGAACATATTCGAAAAAATGAAATTTCTAACCTGGAAGACATTAAGAGAGCTTTACTTGGGAGAATAGAACTAAATTGGTGCAGATGTAAGAGAACAGCTGGTTTCTTCAATGTCAAGACGTATACAAGCAGTATTAGATGCTAAAGGTGGTCCAGCAAAATATTAGTTTTTTAATTTTATTCACAAATAATTTATTAAGCTACCTGTGTGTTTTTGTGAGATTTTTTTTTTATATTGAAGTATTTTTTTGCTTGATTTTGATATTTTAAGTTAAAAAAAAAATCTTGAATTGTTATTTGTTTTTTAACGAATATATTTTTTGACCCTCAAAATATAAACGCAGTTTTTAATAAGAGATACCTTAATCTTTCGTACAGTATGTAGATTTTATTGGGCGACTGTATATATAATATTAATATGGATTTTAATTTTTTATATGACTGAAATATGACTGTGTGTAGCGTTGCTTTAACTTTTGTCTTTCTCTTCTCACTTCTTTTTAGTTTTTTATGTAATGCTCTTATTAAATGAGAAGCATAATGAAGAGAGTTTCTACAAAGAAATGTTTAATTGAGAGTTAAGCCCTATTATATTTCTCTATAGCAAAAAGTTCGATATATTATTCTCTTTAATTTAGTTTGTTTCTTGTCCAGAGATATTGACGCGGGCATCTTTTTTTTTTTTTTCTTTCAAATGCAAAGGGAGAAGAGAAGATTTCATTGATTACAACCATTGCTAGCATTGTTATTGTAAAATTTTGTTTATTTCTGAGAGGACATTTCTATGATAATAAACATTGCTGGCATTGTTATTGTAAGATTTTGTTTACGCTACGAGAAGATTTCTCTCATTATACGTACTGCTGGCATCGGTGTTGTATAATTGCTATACAATAACTAAAAGAAGATTACGGCTTAGCAATGAGAAATTGAGAAATTAAAGAGAATGGAAAAGATTTCGAAGGGGATAAGCATGGTTACCAAAATTTTAAAGTAAAACATCTTCAAAAGGCAACACTTTTACTAGCTACAATTACGCGCAAATTAGAGAGAAAGAGCGAAACCTGAACAATTGTGTCTATTCATTAGTCAAGAACGTATCGCATCGTATGAGTGCTATTTCAAATGGATTACAAATTGAAACAATAAATGGAAAAATTTCTTATTTTAAATCTCTTTAACGACCTATCAGAATTCTAAGAAAATATTAATGGGCCAGAAGGTGTGGTGGAAATACGCGCAGTGAATTTAGCCATTCAGCATAAAAAGGAAATACAAAACATCTTTATATCGGAAATGTTGTATATTTGGTAGGATCAGCGTGGTGCAATGCATTCAATCTTGTCTTTAGAGTCCCGTAAAACACTGAGTTGCAAGATAGTTAACGCTAAAAAATTATTATAAAACATGCAACGATGCAAAATTTTTTAATGACCTCTATTTATATGGAAAGACCTTTAAAATTCTGTAGTCGATTTTCCTCTAATTGTTCTAGTTTTCGAGATGCCGATGACGTGACGTACATGTGTTTCTAGCAAAAGTGGTCGAATTGACATAAACGCAAATGTGAAGATGGGGAGCCAAAATTTGACACAAACATTCCTTGATCGATTAGGAATAAGAGATAATAATTAGATTAAGAATTGGACATCATTTGTTTGGCGACACGCTCACAATATATAAGAAATTGAAACAACCTTCGAACAAGATTCACATTTTTTTCACATTTTTATCTATAATTTTTTATCCCGTGAAGACATTTTCACAGACTTCATCAGGATCACCTTGACGTTCAATTTAAAAACAGTTTCAATCCGAACAGAAAACATGCCTGATCTGTCTGAATGACCCGGCTATACTATGTGAACAATATACAGAGAGCGTATACGATCGACTTTGTATAATATTTTGAAAAGTCGATGTTCTCTTATCATTATGAAGAATTGTGCTTGAAATTTTGTCCAAACATTTATTAAACCAATTAGACCATTTAATAAATTGATTAACGGAACTATTGTAATGCCTTGGTACTATACGTCTTGATACGTTGTTAACTACTTAGACGTTAGTTAGTGTGATGATTGAAAACTCATCAAACAACGTTAGTGCTAAACAGCTTAAATAATTCAAATATTTAAATACACTAAAGACCATTTCATTTATTTATATATAAATTGTATATATTATTTATTCATTCATACTCATATTCATTCCTTAAACGAATACATGTGTATATACATATAACAATTGTAAAGTATTTGTTGATTAAGGGCGAGTCAGTGGGACGATTAACTTTCACTTTAGACAGCTTTATTAAAGAAGCGAATTTTAGATAATATCAACTATGAGTGGTAACTCCCCATTATTGGTCTGTTGCAAGCGGATCAAGAATGTTTTAAATTCCAACCATGATCGTCAACCAAATTATGAATGACTATTACTTTCCCTTATAATAATAATAATAATAATAATCTACACATCATAGGTTTTCTCATGAATATTTCTGTGTGTTCCAGTGCGTAGCCGAAACGGCAAGCCATGTACACCCTTATCCATCGGCGTGGAGAATCAAAAATTATTTTATGTCTTAACAATCATTTTTTTCAACTAAATACATAAATAATAATCAGCAAAGTAACCCTGACAAAACAACATATTTCGCAAAGGGATGCTATTTGGCATGCTTCACTATCACATAATACAACTTTTTATTACACCGTTCATGGATTTGCAGGCGTTGTCTTTTGATTCTTTCAAAAAGCACATTAGATTTTCTAAATTTGGTGTTTTTTCTTTTTCTTTATGCGCGGAACAAGTTTGCGCGGGTGTATGCAACATCCAGAAGGACTTGCGATACAAATCGTTTCAGAGTCGTTTTCTAAATTAATTGAAGTCTGTCTATCCGCCCGTCTATCTAACGTCTATCTACGTGTTTTGTGTTCAACCTACAGGCCGCAATTTTCGAGAAATTTTAATGCAATTTGATACTCTGACGTGTTTTCGCCTAAGGAGGAAAACTATTAAAAATGGTTCGGATCGGAACACTTTTTCGACCACGTCCCATATAATACCTTTTGTGAACAATTGTAGAATGATGTAGGGTATTTAATAACGTTTACTTCTTTTGTTTTTCGTCTTTCTTTTCAAAATTTCATGGAATCTATGTGAATGGCATGTGCGTTTAAAATTAAAACCATTTATGTGTGATATCCGCTTTCACTACACTTCAGCACGTTAAAAAGTGTTTGATACAATTATATGTGTTTAAGTAGAACTCTTTTCAGCTCATTCAATTTGATGAGAGAGTAAGTTCCGTAAGATAAATTTTACGTTTGACCTTTGGAAAAGTTATATGTTATAAGAATTTTTTTTTGCAAAATTGTACTAAGGAAGAAGAAAAACATAAAGAGAAAAAATAGCTAAATATCGGGGGGATAAAAAAAACAACTTTAAATTTATTAATATTCGGGATTTTATCTACGAAATAAGAACATTATAGTCAGGCAAGGCCGACCATTAAATACCCTACACGATATTGCCTAACACAATTCTTATTTTTGTATGAAATTACTATTATGGACCAATTTATCATCATCTCATATTAAAATTTAGAATATTCTGCTCCACAAAGTTTTGGATGCCAATTTAGAATGCCGAAGTACTACTACTTAGCCACTTTTACCGAGAAATTTAGAAAGTTGCAATTTTTTTCCATATAATAACGTTTCAGAATAGGACGTTATATGGGAAGTCGTCGAATAAGCGGCCCGAAGTGATCCGAATTATTTTCGATAGCGTTCGTTCTTGGGTCAAAACACGTCACTGTACCAAATTTCATGAAAATATTTAAAAAGTTGCGGCTTGTAGCTTGAACACAAATCAACATGGACGAACATCAGATGGACAGACGGATAGACAGACTTAGATCAGTTTGGCTATGATTCTGAATCAATCGGTATAATAAAAGATAGAACTATCTTAAACCCTTCTGCGTGTTACATACGTCCGCACTACTTAATATACCCCGTACCACAAGTGGTTGTAGGCTATAAAAATATTTAAAAGCCAAAAAATGTCTACCACGCAAACCAAAAATTTTCAAAAAACTTTTCTCAAAATGCAGAAATTGAAAGATGGAATCGGTTGGTTGTTTCTTTTTTAGGTAAGTAAACCCTCATTAGAGAGAATGTGTAATTTTTTAAAATGAACTACAAATCAATCAAAGTTTTGTATTTTATAAATAAAAGTCAACCTTTCAACTTACACAAAACATCTTAAAGCGGATTTGTTGTTTAGATCTTTTATTTCAATACAATTAAATCCGAAAGTGCAGCAGATATGCCAGTCTATATATTTTCGCACTTGTACGCCTCTAGCGAAACATCGACACAGTCGTCCAAATATTCTGGATATTCCTCCAGGAAATCAAAAATTTACTTCCAGCATGTTCACCTGATCGCAAACCTTAGGAATAAAATATTTATATGTATATAGGCAAAAACATGTATGTGTACAGATTAACTGACCATTCCATTCCGGCTATCTTGCCCTTTCGATTTACGAAACAGTCGTCGTTTTGTGCGAACCTATGGAAATAAATGTTGATTCCATCTACGCAGCCAATCACGTTCGTATATATTAGGAACAAGATCGTGTCACAAGAACAAGAAAAGCACAACACGAAAGGAACCATTCCACCTGATGTGTATATATTTCTGAAAATTACTCTATTATGTAATAACAACATTTTGCTTAGCTTATTATTTAGTTTTATTTAGTAAAATGGATTAGACCAGTGAGCGATAAGGCCAATGTATCCAGTTAATGAGTTGTTCCGTTGCACTTTCAAAACTTCTATTTTGGTTCAGCTGCGTGTATTATTTTGTTATTAGTTTAACCAGAGACTAAATTCTGAGACTAAACTCGTATAGCACTACCGTCTAAGGCTCTCGGCTTTATTGAGAACTTCAACGCACATGAGATTTGAACCAACGACCATTCAGTTGTAAGTCAAGACTCTTTGCCTACTCGGCTACTCAGGCGGATCAAATGTTTATGAGTAAACAACTTTCTTCGCAATTTATTTTATTTTCAATTTACAGCGGTTTTCCCTCATAAATGCAACTTTAAAAAACCAAACTAATGCAAAGCGTCATCAATTTTGCTTACGACGATTTTGACAATTCCGAAAGAGCGTTTTTCGCATCTTTTGCGCTTTAAGATAAACAAGGTCGAACCTCGAAAATGAAACTTAGCTAACACCATATCAATTGGCGCCAAAATTGTATGTGAATTATTACTTTATTACATTGCGTGTGTATAAGCAACCCACTTCAATTAATTTAATTCAATTTTTATATATTTTTATTAATAATTTCTTCTTCAATAATTTATTATAGACAAGAACAAGCGATTGGAAAATTAATCGTTTTGTTACATTAGTTCTTATGTTTGTATTTTCAGTAATATTGTTTAGAATTAGTTGGATTAGTGTAGTAGTTAATTATTTATTTTCAAAATGTTTGAAATGTGAATTTTTTACTGGTGGATTATTTGGAATATGAATTGTTTTATCTAATCGAATTGCAGAATGTTGAGAATATTAAATTATGGAAGATGAAATTATATTTTTTATTTGGATATAATAAAAAATCAATTTGTTAGAATAATAATTAATTTTTTAATTTAGCTTAATTTAATTGAATAAGTAATTTTTTATTATTAATTATTTAAAAAAATGCTATATAAAAATAATAATCTATTTACAAGAACAAACAAAAAGTAACGAAAATATGTGAAAAGAAAAAATTACACTCTCAGAAAATTTAAAAAC
Organism: Glossina morsitans morsitans; assembly: GCA_001077435.1. Taxonomy (NCBI): domain Eukaryota; kingdom Metazoa; phylum Arthropoda; class Insecta; order Diptera; family Glossinidae; genus Glossina; species Glossina morsitans. The sequence continues at coordinate 16,805 of CCAG010007961.1, forward strand.
ACCTTTCATAAGAAATATAAAGGAAAGTAAATTTTATTCTCAGAAAGAAGATTTTACTCTCAGAAAAGTCAAAACGTTGATTTTATTTACTCCACGTAACTCTGTGCCAAAGTATGAAAGAGTGAAGCAGTTTTCGCGCTTTTATTTGTTTGTCATTGATCGATAAAATATTTCACATCGTATAAAATAACAGAAACTGACTGATATATCAACGATTCTACGGTGCGATAAACTATTGGATTTTATAGTAGTTGATGGGAGGAAAACATTTTCATAGGCGCAAAACCTCAAAATCTGGCGTAAACTCGTAGGGGGCTGAGACAATGAACTTTCGCTTATATTTATGCGGCTGGCGAAGGTTCTAACGTCTAAGTTATAAAGTATTCATAAAATGGAAGATAAACTTAGTTTATAAATATATAAATTTGTAAAATTTTTTAAAAATGTGGAAATTGAATTTGCTTCCTAGACGTGGGAATGTAAGCGAAGTTTCAGCTCCTTAGGAGGCGGACGCAATGATACGTTATTTCGGGTTTTCAGGTTAAAAAGCCCCAAATGGTAAACATAATGGGAAGGCGCCTTATAATATCAATTGGTAGGAGAAAATGCGGAATACGGTATTATTTATCTGAAAGTTGGTTCAGGTGTTAGTTTTTCGAGAAGTTTGCCTTCACATATGTGATAGCATTTTGCTCTGTTTAATGACTGGCAGTTCTTCACGTATGCATAACAGCTGTCAAATACACTCTCCCACACTTGTCAAATTACGCGAAAGCTAAAAAACTCACGTTTTGCGTTAGTATCGGTTGTTCTAAGTTAGTTGGGTTTGTTTAGCATTGCATTTACATGAGAAAACACTGCCAATAACATCCAAAGAAAATTTGTGTTACTTACAACCACTAAACAAAAACGCAAAATTTGTAATCATTAAATTTCAAATTTTAAAAAGAAATATGTGCACAATATAAAAATGATGTAATATATAACATATAAAACGTTTATCAACTATCGGCTTCGTCGCGAACGAAAGCTAACTTTTAGATTCGTGATTACCCTGCAGAATATATATTCTGTGCAGTGTTGAGTACTTGCCAGTTTTTCTTTTTCTTTCTAATACGTCAGTATTTTCACCTATGTATTTACATATATATATGTATATATGTATATGTAATCCATTGATCTTGTAATTTTACTTATGTTATTTTATTTCGACCGCCGAGAATTATTTGTAACCACAAGAGCCATTACCAACTTACGTACTCGTTCTTACCTCTTATTAAATTTAATCTAACTTTATTTCAACTAATTCGCTTATTCGTTTTTAAAACGAAATTGCAATTCTTTTTTTTTTATTTTTTCCAACTAATTTAAATAAATATAACATTTTTATTCATAATTTATATACATTTTTCCTATTTTCGCTCCCTGCCTATAACTAACTAATGGCTAAACGCTGAGAGTGGTTCGTATTGTTCTCTTCTTATTTTTAATGACGAGTTGGCAACATTGCTTTGGCCTTAGTTGAGTGTGTAAGTGACTGAATGAAAATAAAAGTACGGATTAAATGTGAAATAAAAAATAAATTACGTACACACGTTGAGAAAATTAAAGATTAATAAGTAAAAAAATGAAAATTTAAAATCAAGTGTTTTCTATTTTTTTTTTTGTTTCGTTTCGTTTCGTTTCGTTTTTTTTTGTTTTTTTGATAATTATCTCAAGTAATATTAATAATGACAAATATAATGTTAATACTCCATGTATCTAACCGGTGTTTAGCAATGAAAATCATTATTGAATTTTTTTTTAGTTTTGTGCAAATCTATTAAAAAACTATAAGTCATTTAATAGTTCATAAAACTTGTACTAAATTGCTATATATGTTAATTAAAAATAAAAGAACAAAACAATTCTCTCTAACATAATAGTTATCAAAACGTATTATATATGTATCTAATACTGTTTTTATACTTGCTTCATCATATTGTCAGCTGGTCGCGTATATGTGTTCCAAAATTGCATGACATAATTCGTTGAACCAATTCAAATGTGTTTTGTATTAGAAAATAAAACCCTTTCTGGCTAAGTGCAATTTCCCCCCTCTCCGTCTTTCGTTCACTTCATCAGTTTCTTTAAACTGTTTGCAATAAAAATAAAAAAGGTCATGCGACCCGAAAGATTGCTTTGTGAATATATATGTATATGTATATATATTGAAATTCTGTTTTGAAATAATTATCTATTATTTTCTTGAGAGAATTTCTATAATATAGATAGATGACTTTCCTATTACTGATATACTCCCCGTCCTCTTCTTCATCTATAAATTAAAAAGCGAGTTTAAAGTGTTTTTGTTATTGCTTTAAATAAATTTAATATGAAGAAATTAAAAAAAAAAAAAACATTAAATCACGCAATTTTTACAATTTTGGTATGTTTAGCAAAAAAACAAAAACAAATATAAGATAATGTTAATATATATTTTTGTTTCAAAAAAGAGAATACTTTTATAAGCTGGCCTTTTTATTTCTCTATCAGTCCGATGTTATCATTAAATTAAGTGGATCCTAATTCTAAACTAACCAAATATATAAAGTAAAGACACTAGAGTGGTCCACGGCTCGCCAATAAACACTCTACAGTTACTCACATAATGACTTTTCAAAACAAAGCATTATATGGGAAGCGGTCGAAAAGATGGTCCCTGATACGAAGCATTTTCAATAGCTTTGGCCCAAAACATGCGGTTAAAATATCTCGAAAATTGCGGCGTAGACAAACGTCAGACAGACGGACGGACAAGCTTACAGTGACTCTGAATCGATCGGTATAAAAAAGATGGGTCTATCTCAAGTTCTTCTGAGTGTTGCGTACATCAACACCGTATAACAAACGGTGTAGAATATAAAAACAGAGCAAACCAAGCAAATAAAATGTATTCACTTTAGCATGGATCTTGAGTGTATGTCATTTCGAGAATGCATTGCTTACAAGTTAATTGTGACCTTGCCTGGAAATCTAATGAGGCCATTCGAATATTGAACTTGTACGCGGCCGCAATGTATGTTCATGTTACAGTATTCTAAAAATTATGTCCTCGCATTCAATTTCGGCCGTCTAACATTTCCAATAAGTATACATTTCTGACCCTTAATAAGATGAACTCAGGAGAAGGGTAATGCAGCGGTATTTAAATACCTATTGTATAGACTGTCTAATCAAAAGCGTTCTCATGTTTAGATTGCTTAGTAGTTCTTATTTTGATTTTGATTCTGGCAAACAACCTCATAAGATCCTTAAAATCATTTTTATACTTTATCAGACATTCACGACGAAGACTCTTATTGTATTATACGTTAAACAACAAAAATAGTAAACACAACGTTCGATCAAGAACGTAAAGTTTATGAAGAAAGTTCGCCTTAGAGCGAATATGATCACCACTGATTAATAAATAAAAATTGCAACATATTTTTAAAATCGTAAGCAAATTATTCATCCGTAACCAATTTTGCAATAGACTTTTGGATGGTTCTGTGACAAATGTTTGTACCCACTCTTAAAGCTATAATGTATGTGCATAAGTAACTTTTTTAGTCGAAAATCTACTGAGCAAAAGTAAAAATAATAAGAAATATCTTACAGGAAAAATATGTCGGAAGTATTCGATTATTTCACAAATATCAACAGCATCGAACATAAGCCGCAAATTAAACGCGGACAGACCAAACGAACTCTCTAAGCTAAACGCTAGCAAATTTCTTAGTAGAGCTAATAACCAACACCATAAAGCTAGTATTTCGCATTTACATAAATATATTTTTAAAATCATCAATAGGTTTACTTTTCCAAATTGGATTGTTGGCTAGTAAGTCTTCCTACCTAACATTTACTTAAATGATTCCCCGTTTTAGCCCAATTTGTCCTTGACAGTAACTAATTGAAATCACTTGTCACAAACGCGTTTGAATTTTAAAAATCTCCTCACTCTCTCTCTCTCTCTCTCTCTCAATAAAAAATATGTACAAATGAATCTCATGACAAACAGTCGTTAAAAGCGAAACAGCAAGAGTGGAGAAAAGATACGTCTGTCAATTAGTTTATCTTATCTTCATAATTACTGCAAATACAATCGAAAATTCAGTTTTTACAGTAAATAGATTGTTTGTTTCTCTTATATATTTTCAAATTATATCTTAACGTTTATAACAATTGTGGCAGACAGAGGGAGAGAGAAAGGCTAAAATTGAATTAAAACTGAAAAAAGCAAAAAATCCTTAGTAAACCTTCTATTTTCACATAAGTCTTACAAAAAATGTTAAAAATATGATGAAATTCAAATATTTTATATCCCAGTGCTCAATTGAGAGACTAAGTTAACTAAGTTGCTTAATACACTTCTAACACTCGATAATAGTTGTCTTTGGTTTCCTTGTCATCTCAAGGCCGCAAAAGAGAGCTAAAATATTAGTTGATATCTGAAAATGAACCGTAATGCCTATTTACAACAAATACGAACTATTTACAACAAATATAGAATAATCGTTCTGCGACCTAGTTTACGATCCTCGGTATCGAGTAGTTTGCCTTTACTACGCGGTAGTATGATCGAAAGATTTTTCATTCGACAATAAAAACAATTAAAAATACTATAATGGGCCAAGCTCTACCACTAAAGACAACTGCAGCACCTTGCAGTTATTCACGTAGCGACTTTTTAGAATAAAACTTCGTAAGAAAAGTGGTCGAAAAAATAGACCGAACCGAACCGTTTTCAATAGAGTTAGTGCTTGGGCCTAAATGTCTAAGTGTTTTTTTTTTCTCGAAAATTTGCGGCCTGTAGAATAGTACAAGAAAACAAAACCGGACAGACGGACAGAAAGTTCAGACAGACGATTGAGAAAGTAATTCTGAATCGATCGGTATAATCAAAAGGTGGATCTATCTCTTATCCTTGTGGATTCTGCACATATCCCCACAAATTTGGTACACCCTTGTACCGCAAGTGGTGTACGGTATAAAAACGCCTACTGTAAACTCTTTACTTGTTACAGTGAGCTAATAATCCACAGCTATAGAGTTTACTCCTTCTAGATCTCATATAATGATCCCTTTTCACATATGACCCATTGAAGATATGGAATTAAAATTTACGACTACTATTGAAATATTTCCAATTCGTATGTTTATGTTTTGAGATGGATACTAAGTCCTTCCTAAGGCGTACATAACATTTACATAAACGTTTTTGTTTTCTTCTTTCTTCGAGAAGCATTCAGTATTACAACTCTTCTAAAAGTATCTGTAAGGGAAGTTAACCTTGTTCTATGTCGATCGAAAAAAGGAATCTCATTCAAGTTCTCCTAAATTTTGATCGCATGTTCTTTGTAATTTAAAACTTGTAAATGTAAAACCAAAATTTTATACAAATATTAATTCCAAGCATTCTATATGAAGCAAAAGAATACTCATAGGTAACCAATTATTTGCAAAGAATATGCTTTGCCTTTAGTTCTGTGCCGCTTTTTTGCGGTTCTTTTAAGGCAGCCTGTGTAGGAAAAATATATTCGAAACTATAATTCCTTACTTATAATTCTATGATAAAATATCAGCTTTCGTACCCTACGATGGTCATGTTAGTCATTGCACGCTTTTCATTTTCATGCGGGAAAGAAATTTTGCATTATTTGTGAGAAAGTATTAGAGCTGCTAGGTGATTATGATCTTGCTAAGAGGCCCAGAAATGAACGACCAGCTGAATTGCATAGTAACATACGACAAATATATTGCATCGATCATTTTAGATAAATATTGTAAGGACTTATAACTGTTTACTGAGATATTTTCAACGCCTTACATTTTCTGATTATATTCTACAACACTTGCGGTGCAATGGTATATTAAGTTTGTGTGGATGCATGCAACACCCAGAAAGACTTTGCTTTACCCCATAAAAATCGATGCAGATTACAAGGCGAAAAGAATAGAGAAATATATTTGGCAGCAATGAAGCAAAATTTAATTTGTTTAATAACAATGACGAGAAAAGAAGAAAACGAAGAAAAGAAAGAAGTTAAATTAACTAAACACACAGTGAAGCATGGAAGAGGAAATCTTACGATATTGCGGCTTTTCTAGGTAGAAAACATTATGGATAGATTTGTATATGAAAACTTGTTGGAAATTGTAATGTTACCGTATATCGAAGAAAATATGCCAGTGATCGGGGCAATTTTAGCAGGACAATGATCGGAAACATTCCGGGAGCATATTTTGAATGTCATTGATGGACCATGCCACTCTCCCTCCCTCTCCTCAATCCTATTGACAACCTTTGGTGAGAACTAATGCGTCAAGTTTCCTACAGCATTCAAATATAATTAATTGTAAAAAACTATTCAAAACGTATGATATAATACCGCGGTAGAGACCTGCCATAACTTAATTTCATTCATGTCTAAAGGAATTGAAGCTCTGCTTAAAAACAATGGTATACATATACATATATATATATATATATATATATATATATATACATACGTATATACTGTAAATGTGTATGCATAAAGACACGCACCTATATGCACAGACATGTGAATACAAAAAAAAAAGGAGAATAATAATCAGCGTTTATGCAATTTAACAGTTTCCCAACCTAAGAAGTAAGTTAAATAAAATCCCAATGAATTTTTATAGACCCAATCTATTATTATTATTATTATTGCATATATTACTATATAGACCAAAGAAATAATTTGCAGGATTAAAAGTGAGATGAGTACAAGCAATTAAGACTTATTTATGATATGAATATAAAATGTAATAAATAATTTGAAAAAGAATTTCAAAAATTATTTATTAAATTTAACTTTTCAATTTTCCTTTAGAATAATTCAATTGATTTAGCGGCCCAACCTTATTTTTTATTCATTTATTTTCTTTTAAGAGAGTAACGTCGCACTACTTATGTCATTTTCTTATACTTACAGCTTGTATTCTCTTCCATGCTGATTTTATATTATAAAACTTATGTCATGCAATGTATTTTCCTATCAAGCGGCAGTCTGGCGATTTAAATATGTTTAGTAATAAAGAAGATTTTCAGGCGTAAACAATTCATTTATAGTTATAAAAATTGCCATTATAAAAAAGTAAAGCGTCAAAGAAAAAAAAAAAAAAAAAAAAAAAGAAAAAAGGGGTAAAGAGTATTATTGAAAATCCTTTTAACTTAAACTTCATTTAAGTATTTGTTTGTTTTTTTTTTTTGTTTTTTTTTTTTTTAGAAATTAAAGAAATTGTTTTTTATATAAAAATGTTTAGAAAATAAGAGCAAGAAAAAAACTAACAGAAACAAAAAGATATTCTTCCTACGCATCCCTGATTATTAAAACGGCAACAGTTGTGTTAACAGCTGTTCAGTTTAAATAAATATAAAATTCGACAATAATAAAAAGCAAAATTTACTTTATTATTTTAACCTTAAATTATCTTAACTGCATAACTGTTTCGCTTAACCTATCAAAAAAAAAAAAAATAAAAATAAATAAATAAATAAATAAAAATAAAATAAATAAATAAATAAATAAAAAATACTTCCAAATAATATGGTCACAAAGCAATTTAAACAACAATTGCGTGGCACACGTTGTTATGTTTCGTTGGCCTGTTCAATCGGTTCAATTAGTTTGGCATGCGGCAGTTTTCTACAAATACCTAATACCACCGATCGCATTTCATTGCAACGTGGCCTTTTCCTAACGTCCTTGGGTTTCATTTACTTTATTTCATTAACTGATTTTTGCAATAAATATCTGCTGGATACCAAACATGGTGTGAAATTTCGCAAAAAATACCGCCTTATGATGTCAGACGTCATGGATATGACCAATAAGTGAGTAAATTATATATACGTATAATTATAAGCTTTCAATTGTGTGTATATGTAGGTATATATATATATATATATATATATATATAAATATAATGTATGTATGGGTGTGTGTGTGTGTGTGTGTAATAATTTGATTTTTAATTTATGATTATTGCAGTTGCCTTTTGATTGAGAAATGCCGCACAGGATAGCATTTGAAATCTTATTTTCAATTCAATTTTATTTGAATTGAAATATTGTTTCCAGCCCTACAAACAGTAGATATGATTATTTAAGACGAGAAATCTTCACATTATATCTAAGCATCAGGATATATTAGAAATTTTCTTTATTTCGTCTGTAATTTTTCAAAAACAAAAAAAAAATAGATGTGTATATATATGATATATACATATATACCATGGCTCACATACTTATAATTTGTCTTCGCAATTCTGAAATTTTTGAAATCTATTGCGTATATTTTACAATGTGGACATTGTTGTACACAATATTGTGAAAAAATTAAAATACTCTCAGTGGAAATCAATGCCTATGAGAGTGAATTGACTATTGAAATGGAATGAATAAGTGAACACATGAATGATGAATAATGACCTCATGTAACACTGGCGCAATACTTTTCAATCTACAATCTACGAAGTAAAGCCTTAATAGCTTGCAATCTACACCAAAAATCGATTCAAAATTTGGCACAAATATTGTATTACAAATGCACAACAGAATTACATAAATGATGTGTGATGTGAAAATAAAAAAAAGAAAAAAAAATTAAAACATAACACGAATAAATAGAAAAATGCATGCACAGGATTCTACGTAAAGCAATTGCACGTTTTTTCTCTTTTTTCTCTCTCTCTCTTTTTGAGCTTCTTATCCCTATCAATCCCGATGGAAGTCATGTTTTTAAATACATACAAAATGTAATTAACCTTAAATTATTTTCGTTTATAACAGATGTGTACGACATATTGTTGAAAATAATATTAGAATTTTTATTTTTATACGCTACACCATCACTTGTGGCACAAGGCTGTAATAAGTTTGTGCCAGAAGGACTGAAAGATAGTCTTACCATTTATTATACCGATCGTACTGAATTGACTTATACAACGTCCAGAGCCCTTTGAGAAATATCCACCTTTTATTATTCGGTCGTATCAGAAACACTTTCTGAATCGATTTATACAACACGCAGAAGAACTTGAGATAAACTCGTCTTTTTAAATTTGTCTGTGTCGTCCGTCCGTCCGTCCCACTGTACGTCTTGTTCAACTCTGCGGATCGCAAATTTTGAGATACTTTGATGACATTTGGTAAATTGACGTGTTTTGGCCAAACGAAAAATCCTATTGCAAACGATTGGGATCGGACCACTTCCCATTATAACGCATTATTTTAAAAAGTAGTTATAAGAATAACTGCATTAAGCGAAGTGGTGCAAGGTATTTAATGATGGGCCGTGGCCCATAAAAGGTTTTCACTTGTCTTACTCTTTTGGTTAATGTAGGAGGATTTGAAGGTGGACAATTTTCAACCCAGTTATCGGTTCGGCACGCACTCATTAGACTGCGGCCACTATGTGCCTATTTCTTTCCTTCGTTCTGACCTCTACCGCGTTACCTGTGTGATTGGATATCGAAAGAGAAATATATACGCGACCATCAAAAGCCCAAGACACTGCGATAATGTTCTGCAATATTCTCCTTTGTTTATTATTGTTAAGTTTTCTATTTTTTTTTTTCGAAATATTCGATAAATATTAAGGCAGAGTTGATATCAAGTCTCCTGACTTTTGTAAGCCAATTTCGTTATTTCATAAAACGTAGTTTAAAATTGCTTAACATTTTCTTAAACAGTGCTATAATTTTTTATTTCTTGTCTGCTTGTCGGGATACTTTGGTACCATTTGGTTCCATCTGCTGTTATTGGCACTTATTTGCAATGATTCATTAAGAAAACATGATATAATGTTATCAAGTTGATAAAACAAATATTAAGTACCCTACATACAACTTTGCCTAATCCAATTCTTAAAACCTGCATATATCTTTTTAATAAAATATAAAATTGTATAACTTGTTGAGAATTTTTATATAAGGAGGGATCGAAAGAAATATATATCCGTATTCTTCAAACTTACCTTACTGAGTTTATATACGAAATCTGCCATTTCGGGGACAAATTCTCATCATAAAAAGTTTAAAATTGAATGTTATTGCTATTATTTTATGGTACAAGGGTATATTAAGTTTTTGAGGGCGTATGCAACACCCAGATAGATTTCAGACAGACAGATCGATTTGAAGCTTGTCGGTCCGTCTGGCCGTCTTGTTTTCTTGTGCTCAATTAACAGGACGTCATTTTTGTACGCTGATGTGTTTTGTCCCAAGGGTGAACAGTATTGAAAATGGTTCTGATGGGACCACTATTTTAACCTCTCCCCACATTTTTATTATTATTTTGCCTAAGCTTCGAAAAGAAATCTTATAAATGGAAAATATTTTCTTCATTGAGATTTTAATAGAAAACGCTTCTAAAAATAGTCGGATCGTAATTTTTTTTAATAAGGTTCGTGGTTGGGCGAACAACGCACGCCAAACTCAACTGTTTTCGGACAGATAAGTGGGTATACACTCTCAAATCAATTTAAAAAGTGATACTAAATATATATTAGGTTTAATAAAAGGCGAATCTGTTGCAAGCCGGCTATTGCTTGCATATGCGTAAATTTAATACATCGTTGTACCATAAATAGTTATGCCGGGTATTAAAAGAAGAAAATAATAGTAATGACAATAACCATAATGATAGATATCGTTACATATTGAAAAGTGTTTTACTCAAATTCTTAAAATAAAAACATATGTTTTTTAAAGTTTAGAGTGATAAACACTCTTAGTATTCATTACAAAGATCGTTTATTTAAATATTTATCAATAATACAAGGTACGGAATAAACACTTTGTCGATCGTTTTAAGTACCCTTTTCATTATAAGCTTTTCTAAAACTTAAAGTATTTTAGGTATTTTACGTTCCGCTTCAAATAGGAAGATATGCACATATACTCTAAAAGATATAGGAATATACACCTAATTCTCTTTTTACACGAATTTTGATTTAACACGAATTAAAAAGAAAATATAATTCTCTTTTTACGCGAACTTTATTTACACGAAATTTGACTTAATATGAGTCTTTTTACACGAATTGTTTTGTTTAAACACGTTTTTCAATATTCTTTGAATTTATTTTATAAATTTTTCAGAGCAATTTAATCGTTTTTCCTTTGTTTATGTTTCTATGAATTTTTTCATTCTCACCCCTCATAAAAATGCGTTGTAAATTCGCGTACATATATTTTTCACAATTCAATTAGATCATGTCGATTATATGCCTATATGAATGTGATTCCCCGAATTATGCATACTTTGGCTTTTCAAAGTATAACTTATTTGGAATGGAATTTTGTGTGAATTACATACAAAAATCTTGTTTTTAAAGTTTGAATTAGACTTCGAATTAGACCATTTTCAAAATTGATTGATTAAAGTCATATAAATGACTTAAAGCAGCAAAAAAGCTTTGAGTTTTATTAGAAAAAATAATTTTATTGAAATAATTCATTAACATATGTTAATTATTTTTAAAAAGTAATTCATTTTTATCATTTTAGGCTTTTTTTCTTTACCAGTTCTTAAGATTTTTAAAATGTTCCTGAAAAACTGGACGGTTGTATAGTAGTATCTTATGTTTCTCTTCCATTACTAGTCCAATGGTCGCGTATAATGGAAGTAATTTAATATTTCCGTATATTTTTGTGATTTTTAAAATGGTCTAAGTTTTATTTACAAAATTAGGAAACCTTTTTTTCTCTTCTTGTTTACTTATACATGAATTATTATTTATTTATTGTTATTATTTTATTTTTTTTTACTTCTGCTTACGTACTTTATACTAGTTTTTAATATTACTTAGTATAACGTTTACTTCTAAGAGCCAATTGAATTCGTCTGTTCAATTATTTTAGTTGAGTTTCATCTGTAAGTAAATAAATTAATTACAGGAACTCATTTTTACAACACGCTAACCCTCGTTCTGGTCTTGTCCCTTTGAATATTGCAATTCGACTCTCGTGACTCTCACTTTCGACTTTTCTGCGATTCGTTTACGATTGACACGACTGATTTACGACTCGCTTACGACTGACTCGACTGATTCGATTGACTTGACTCCTTTTGCCTTCCGCATATATTCTGCTCATATACTTTTGTATAAGTAAGTTATCATTACCTAAATTTCTCGTAAACTTTTTAATCCCTTAACTTGTTTATCCATTTTCCGCTAAATTTCTGCCAATTAATTAATTAATTAATTATTTCGCCAATCGCCAGCTGCATAACGCATGTTATGCGCGATAGGTGCGTATTTGGTTTTCCTCTTCTTCAAAATTTAGTTTCTTTGAAAACCGACTAATTTCCATCAAACTCAAATCAGAGAACTCAAAAATGGCATTTTCGTAACAATATATAAATGATTTTTTCGCGAATAATTACTTCGGAAGAGCTCAACTGAATTCATGTAGTTTCAAAATATAATTAAATGAATTCCATATATTGTTAGGTAGGCAGGAATGTGTTATCGTGTATGTTATTGTTTGATTCTCGTTTGTTGGCTTATTGTGCACTTCAGAAACGTGTCAAAGAGAGCCACGTGCTATTTCAAAAGTTATTTTCATGTAATTAGTTTCTCTAAATTTTTGACTTAGACCATTTTCATAATTAATATTAAATATAATCCGTATCTAATGGTTCATTTTTGACGATATCTTAAAAATTACATTGAATTAATTTAGTTTAACATAATGTGGCGTGAAATGACTGATAAATCAATTTTTTGAAGGTTTTGACTTGGATCACTTGCATAATTATGGGCACACATAATATAACGAAAACTGAAGTTCATATGACAAGAAGGCGTAATTTTCAATGGTTCATGATCAAAATTAGATTATAACAGTAGTTTACGACAAAAAAACGAAGTATTGCAAATTTCGATCATTTTGGCCTATTTTTTGAATCCTCCATTTTAGGGCAGAAAAGTCTAAATTTTAACGTTATGATGAAAATTAACCGATTAAGAGTAATTTAGATAAAAAAAAAATACACTGCACAAAACTTGAGCCAATCACGCCTATATTTGGATTCTACCCTATCTAAAGATTTTTAGTGAAATCTTTCTTTTTTTATGGCAGAAAAGTCTAAGTTCCAATATTTTATGATGAAAATTATTCCATTATAGAAGTTGGATATAAAAATTAATTAAGCTGAATCTTAAATAAGTAAGACAATTTTTGAAGCGCTTGGGCACAACAGAGTATAATTTTTGTGTTTTATGGCGAAAATAAGAGTTATGTTAGACAATGTCGTTCAGGGTGGGCCTAGCCCGACTATAATGCTATCACTAGTTTTCCGTTGAAAAAATCGTTATATGCGAAGCAGGCGCTAAACTAATCCGATTCAATCCAATTTCAATGGGGTCTCTGTTTTCTTGGATCAGAACAGTTGGCGTACCAATATTCGTAGGAATATCTCAACAATTGCGACCTCTTGAATCCATCACATTTGAGTACAAATTTACATGGACATAAATCGGTCAGACAAGCAGGCAAACTCAAATCAATTTAGAAAATGATTTTCGAATCAGTTAGTATAATTGAGAATAGGGATTTTATGAATTTATAAATTTTAAATGAAAAGCGACTCAATTTTAAGTTAAGTTTTGATGCATCCATCTACGGATTTATATAATTAAAGATTCAAATTATATTGTTTTAGTAGTTTCTTACGGACGCGTGTAGTACCTTTCATGACTTTTGGAGTTAAACGGACGAGTATCAATAATGGACTATTTAAATAGAGGCGGCTTTTCGTAAACAAAATTTGACACTACAGTGATACTTACAATAGATAGTCTGACCCAGACTAAATTGCTTCTGGTATTCTGTTTGCTGCAGAATCTATCTAGCATACGCTGTGGCGTCTAAACTTTATTTGCGAATTTTTATGTCACAACATGCGAAAATTGCCTTGCGTTTTATGAGCTATCCATTCATCTGTAAACATTGGAGCTGGAGATAAATAATTCGTTAGATTTTAAATGTTCAAAGTTTATGAGCTACATTTTCCTCGAATATCGCCTATGATCCTTGTGTCTTAAAATTTTCCAGACTTCTTTCCTTATGATCATTTTTGATCCATTTAAATCATTAAATAGGGGCTCCAATAGAACGAAGACACGAAAGCTTTTTAACTGAGAGTATAAGAATACTTTTTTCCTTTTCCATCACTTAAAATCGTGAAATTCTTAATAGATTATATAAAATATATATATAAATTACCGAGTTTTGCACTTTTTTTAAAAGAAATCTTTATTTGTTATTTTTTTTTTTTTTTAAATCTAATTAGAGTTTAAACTGTAAATTTATGACAAAGCATATAAGATAATATGCGGCCAACAAGAAATTTTCACTAAAAAAAAAAAAGAAAAAAGTCTCTTCAAGAATTCTAAAAAAAATGCAATATTCCGATATTGTTATCGTCGTCGACCAAAATTGAGAGAATGATAGTCGGAACAACTATGTTCTTAAAGCTTCTTTAATGGAAACTTTAATGCGCTCTGTCTTCTGGTGGTGGGTCTCTTTGGTGCAAACGATTTTAAGCCGTTGACGTCCATTTTGATAGGCTCGTAGTAACGTATGGGGAAGTTATTGTTTTCTCCGTAAGGAGATTCGGGTCGTCCAATGATGTCAACCGCATTGTCTTTATTAAGATTTTCCAAAAGTTTTCTTAACTCATTTGAGCTTTGAAATGTTGTTGGCGATGTGCAGCTTTGCTTTAATGACATCGCATCTCTTTGCCGTTTAAATGGTTGTTTCTTAACGCTGTTGCACGTTTTTAGTGAGGCCCATTCATCATTCAACTGATGTATAAGTGAGAACTTATCATTTAATTTTCCTGAAACTTGATACTTTGGCGAATGTTTTGTTTCTTGGCCCCCTCGAGTACGAGATGTAATGTTGCATTTTACGTCCGCGGCAGGTAAAACAAGGACGCTTGCCACTGAACCTTCAGATTTTTTATGTTCAATATCGACTACGGTCTCATCGTCTGCAGGTCCTTTCCGAAGTGTGGTAAATTTGTCTACTTTCGACTTGAAGAAACTCATTGATAGAGGCACTTCGTTAGATGGTTTGTGTTGCATATCTTCAAGACCCGCATCTTTATTATAAAATTCAATAGCAGTATGTGAAGTTTTAGTCTTTTTTTCGCTTTTCGACTTTGCCCTCTCTTTTCTTGCGCTTTCTATTATAGCGAATTGGTTAGTTATAGAAATTTCACTACGCCCGGCTATCATTTCTTGGGGATAATTTCGGCCAACGGGGCGGATGTAATTCTTGCCACTTTTCAATTTTAATGTTCGAATCGATGTTACCGTATCAGAGTCGTTTTGGTTTTCGTTTTCGGTGAACAGATCATAATCAGTTTCAATCTCTTCGCTATATGGCACTTCATTTCTTCGTTTATTACGAAGACCTTGACGTATTTCATGCACTACACTAGCGCTACTGAACTGATCTACAGGACAAGTGTATCCAGCGCAATCGTTTTCCAATGACTTTGACATGGTTTCCTTAACTTTTGGCAAACTCTGGAGAGGCGATCGTACTTTTGGGTCTCTTCGGGTCATATCATCTGAAGACTCTCTTAAATTTTCGACTGGTTTCATTATCCAATCGAACGACTCATTCGACTTGCGACCGCTGAGATAATTTTTTGATTTTTTATAACTTTGACGGAATCTCTCAAACAATGTATTACGTCCCCAATTCATAGGCAGGCAACCACCTTTCGATCTCAACGGTAACATTTTTTTATCGTGTCTCTCCGTTTCTTCAATTTGTGACGTTTTCAAACGAAAAATAGAGCCATCTCTATC
The DNA here is from genome assembly GCA_001077435.1 of Glossina morsitans morsitans. Lineage (NCBI taxonomy): Eukaryota > Metazoa > Arthropoda > Insecta > Diptera > Glossinidae > Glossina > Glossina morsitans. The sequence continues at coordinate 32,692 of CCAG010007961.1, forward strand.
ATCTTTTTTTTTCTGACCGCTAGGGCTTCGATGCTTCTTTTGCCATTGACACGTGCACAGCAGTTTATTCCCCCTACCAGCACCGCAAACGTTGCACTCGCATTGTCCAATCATTCGCAAATGCGATACGTCATTCAAACGTATCGGTTTCTCTTCGCGATAAATTTTCTGTATTTTTCCTGCTATCTTATTATGGGGGCACAAAACATTTTCGTCAAGTATGATTTGCTTTTCAACTGTAAATTTAGACATAACCAAAAATTTTTGTCTGACTTGTGGTTGTATTATTTAGGTCTTTTTTGCGTTAAATTTAGTTTTTTTGAGAACCGTCAAAGTTTACCAAGGTAAATGAACAGACAAAAACAAATAAAATAGGATTGGGATTTTTTGCGGCATTGCCAGAAATTATGATTTTCCAAATGTATTATTGCATGACTTTTCTTTCATTTGGTTTTACATTTTCTGTTTTCGTCTACAATAGTCTTGCTGTCGCTTTAACTCTTCCCGATTAAAAAAAAAACTGTATTGTAAGAAACCCATTACTGGTGTGCTCTCTTTGTCTCTTGCTTATATATGACAGCTCTTGAAATATCGATCAATTCTAAAAAAACAAGACTACCGTCTACACATATCTTTGTCGCATACTTCGTATTTTATATGCACTTAGAAACGCATAGCAAATGTTGCGTTTGTGTTGCGAAATTGCGTATGCGAAATTGCGGCAATTCTTCGTGTAAAAGCCGCATAAGTTATAGTGTCAGATCGTAAGTGATATTTTAGGGGGGGGCGAGAAAAATGTTAAGAAAAAAAAGAAAAACCGAAACTCGGAGAAAATACCACAAACAAAACGATATTAAAAGTTGTCCTCTCACTGCCGAGATTTTGATCTTCAGGATGATCCTTTGATTGACCAGTCACGATTGGGGTTGAAGCAATTTAGGATCTAATTTTTTTTTTCCCGGCATTTGAAACAGATCAGGTATCGACTCGATCATTCGACTATTTTAAGATATTTAAAATTTATTCAGAGAATATTGCATTATTTTTTCGCTGCGATCTGCATCGATGTAAACGTTTTCAACTTTGTTATTTATCGCATTTCCCAATAATGCAATTGCGAATGCACTTTTATTTATTTCTTCCTGGTTCTACAAATTTGACTTTTCCTTACTAATATCTTGATTATATTTTCAACGGAATTAAACTATGCTCAGACTATATAAACAGAAAATTAGTCTTTAAAAATTATTCCAATTTTATTTTCCACAAGGATTCGAACCCAACTTCAATTTCATCCTATAACATGTACACATATATATAAGACGTGTGTAAAATCATTACAATGTTTGTTAGAAACGGCGCGCTTGATAACAAACTTGCATTGCACTTTACATAAACAATATCTTTATAATAATAAATACAATTTCTTATACATATGTTTATCGCGTTTTTTTTTTTTTTTTTTTTTCATTTTTTCACTTCTAATTCTTTTCGACAAGTTCTGGTATAGTTGGTGGTCGAAAATAAATGACAGTGCGTCGCAGTAATGTAACGTATTTGGCAAGTCCCCTCCTGTAAACGATATCGTTGAGGGGATGACGCACAGGGGTTGGTTTACGAAAATTGTACATTTTATAAGTAGGTAAATAGATGGGTGGTTCAAAGAAAATGTCTAGTAGAGATAGCGCGACGTTTAAATTTCCTTTGGTAATCAGGTCGTCAATGGTTCTCATCAGTTCTTGTCGAGTAGCTACTGTCATGTGAGGCGTGACGGCGGCGTCTAGTAATCCTCTGAGTATATCAAGTTGGTCATCATTAAGTACGCCCCTATAAAACAAATCCATCAAATAAGCCCTGGCTGAACGTTTCTCCATGCCGGACAGTTTAGTCAATAGAAAATTAAAGTCCCTGGGTTTTAGGGCACTTTTAGAACCGTAAAGTCGTGATCTGATACGAGGTTCTCTCCAACCTTGTTCCCTTTTTATTTTCTCAAGTATATCTCGCCATAACGATTTCATGGGCGCTAGTCCTTCTTCGCCTTCTTCTCTTTCATCATCCCAACGATTCAAAGCATAAATTTGATTCATCCACTCATCTACCAAAGCTTCTTCATCAAGAGTTTCTAACTTCGATTCGTCATGTATTTCTTCAACTTCCGAATCTTGGCTTAAAAGTTGTCCAGTTTTCATTTGTGATCCTCGCTGACCAACAACACTGGATGTGTAAGGTAAGGGTACTTTATGTTTTTTTGCGCCTTTCGCGAACCCGTCTGATTTAAAATCTAATTTCGGTTCCTCTATAACTTCTCTATCCGCCCTGTCCATTCTAGTAGGTCTCTTCATCGAGAAAACGGTTGCCGTTCGTGCTGAAGTTCTGTCTACTGATTCCCCGCTTTTCTTGGATTTTCTTTTTGACTTCAACATTTTCGCAGTTACTATTGATTTTTCAGAAGGCACAGCTGCTACCATTTGTGTGCCGATGGTCTCTTGCTTTTCGGCCACTGCAGCTGTTTCGGTTGTCGTTGCTGTTTCAGTTTTCGCTGCAAACGGAAATACTGTTCCAAATGGGGTTGCAGTTGCAAATGGAGTTGCAGTTGCAATTGGAGCTGCAGTTGCAATTGGGGTTGCACTTGCAGTTGGACTTACAGTTGCACTTAGCATTGGCTCTGCTGTTTCCATAGGAGTGGTGATTTCCGATTGCTGTGAGGATCTGGTTGGTGTAATAATTGCTGTTGGAGTTGAAATTGATGTTGGTGTTTCCGTTTCAACTTCAGGTTCAACTATTCGCGTATGTGCTTTAGGCGCTGTTGGTGTTTCAATTGGTGTTGGCATTGCATCTGCTGTTGCGGTTTTCGCAGTTGTCCTTCGTGGAGCAATTCTCGCTTGCAGTGCCGCTGCCATTGGTTCAGCAAGTCCCATTGATGTTGCAGGTGTCGTTGGTAATGCGGATGTTGTTGGTGGTGCAGTTGATGTTAGACTTTTCTTTTTCTTGTCACCTTTTGTGCTTGGTCTTTTTTTCGGTTTGAATATTAGCCATGGTGTCTTGCGCGGTTTTATATATGTCTTCGGTTTTTCGCTTGGTGTAATGATTCCCCAATGTGCCCCAACTCGCTTCGACGTACTGGTTGGCGTTGGTGTATCTACTGCCAGCGGCATTTCCGATTTTGGTAAAGCAGTTGCCGTTTGTGTTGCGAATGTAGTTGACGGTGTGGGTGTTTTCGGCAGTGCAATTGTTGTCGGTGTCACTGCTGCCGTTGGTGCTGTGAGTCTATTTGCCATCGCCGTCCTAGTGGCCATTGCACCTGCTATTGGTGCTCCGAGCTCTGCTGGTATTGCAGGTGGCGTTAATGATGTTGTCGGACGTGTTTCGTATATAGATGGGATAACGGATTTTTCTGATTCGTCACCTTTCGGAATTTGTTTCAATCCTTTTCCAGCTTTTGTTTTCGCCTTTTTTTTAGATTTAGCTTCCTTTGTAGGGGTTCTGGCGACTGTTGGCATTCCACTTTCCGTTATTGTTGGTATTATAGTTTCGGTTGGTATTGGTAGTCCAGGTACCGTTGTTGTTGTACCTATAGTTGCCGTTGGCAGTGGTGCGGCAGTTGGTGTCGTCGCAGGTAATGAGAATTTTGGTATTGCGGTTTTTGTTGGCATATCCGTTGTCATTGGTATACCCGCCAATGCTGGTATCTCAACTGGCGCTGGGATCCCAAATCTCGGCACAGAGATAATTGGTTGCGCTTCTAAAACCTTCTCTTCCTCTGCTTGGTCTCGTTTTATTGATTTTAACTTTTCTCTTCTTTTCGCCGCCACGAGTGAAGTTCTACTTTTTTTCCCGCCTTTTCTTTCCTGTACTAATGGTAGGGCTTGATCGCCGAATAATTCCCTAGGCCCTTCCAAAGATAATGCGTAAGACTTTTTTCTCTTTTTATGTCTTCCTTGTTCTGGAATAGACTCTCGTTTTATTATATTTTCTAAATCCATTTCATCATGTAACCTAGGCCTGAATCTTTTTCTCTTTACAAGCCCAAATTTTGATGTTATCATTTCTTCCTCTCCCCTCATTTTATATTTTTTCGCTGTTTGCCCAAAAGTTCGTCGCCGCCCTTTTTTTATTTTCCTCTTCTCTTCAATAGCTGACTCAATAGCTGACTGTCTGATTTTCTTAGAGGCAGCAAGATCAGCAGCACGAGTATCAACCTTGTCCTCTTCTGTTACATCTGGTCCTACAATCTGCTGTTCATCGCTGACAATCGGCTCCTTTTTTTTTGATCGGGGTTTTACAACAATTTTTTTTTTTACCACAGGGATGGTTGGTTTTTTAATTTTACAAGACAGCAAAATATCTGCCAATTTCCGAGCCTTTTTTGGCGGCACTTTTAATACATCATCGGTCTTAAGTATATGGAGGAGACTATCAATAACGTGATTAGGTAGAACTCCCCTAGGAAATAGATTGAATTTTACATATAGCTTAGCTGAAGTATCGTCCATTCTGGCCAATTTTCTTAGCAATTTGCGACCATTACCAACAGTATCTAATCTCTCCAGATCCATGCCTCTTTTATAAAAAGTAGCACGTCGCGGCTTCTTAACTTTTGGTATAACTAATAAGTTTTTCGCTGCCGCAGCATATATATCACTAGGTCGCTTTTTTAGTGCATCTTCCAAATTTTGAAACAGTTTACGTCTATAAGAGGAAGCACGTTCATCTTTTTGTTTTTCAACAATTTTCTTCATTTCTTGTAAATCATTCGCATCCAATTTTCCGCTAGATCGTAATTTATCTAGAAATCTTCCAGCTTGTAGTTCGGACATATCTTGAAGTTTATTCAAAAATTCAGATGTAGCTTTTTCTTTTTCAATTTTTTCCTTTCTTCCTTTAGCATCTGATTTCATAGATGCAAGTTGTGCTGTTATCTCTGGGGCCAGTACTAGTTTATCAATTAATGAAGGAGTCGGTATTAGAGCTTCTAATACGCTAAGTATTTCCCGTTTATTCGTTGGATGTATATCATGATCACTGATAAGTAAATGTTCCGTCATCGATTCAAGCACTTCTGGTGTTAGAAGCTCTCTAATGGGGGGTGATTGCAGGTATTGTTTAAGTTGAGCTAGACTTAATAAAGACAATCGTTTCAAAAATTCATCCAACCCGTCATAATTTTGTTGAGCTACATTCTCCAATATATCCTTAGCGTTATCTAGGTTTAAAATTGGATCATTTTGTATAAAATCTTCTATTGCTTTTGCTAGGGCCATATCTAATTCATGACGATCACGATCCGATATATCCAAAAGTGGTTCTTTTGCCATAATTCTTAGGTTTTCCAAAGATTTTGGTTTTAAGATCTTCGCTTCTATTAGTCTACCCAAAACTTCATTTTTTTTTTCTAAAACAAGATCAGCTAAAGATTTTAAAAAGTCATTCAAATATAAGTCTTCATTAGGGCCTCTGTGAAGCATTTCTGCAATGGCCTTAAATTGAGCTAATTCATATGGATCAACAATATTATTCTGTTCACGAAATATTGCCGATGGGCGGAAGTACTTGTACAGTGTATCTCTGGCGTTCGAATTTAAGTCTTTCATAAAGGACTTCTTAAAATTATCGTCCAATTCATCGATCTTGTTTAAACTGTTTTGTAAAAAATTTAATACAGATGGCGTTTTCAAACCCCTATCTAGCAATTTTCCAGTTAGCGCTCTTATGGCTTGTGGAGACATCATCGATATCTCTTGTAAATGGGCGTTCAAGCTTTTCATGTCTGATTCATGTAAACCCTCGGTGCTCCTATATGATTCCAATGTTTTCAAAAAATCATTGATTGCTGTGTTTTCTATCTCACCGGCATTTAACGGCAGCAAAAATTTTTGTTTTCCAGCACTCGGATCTGTTATGTGCAGTTTCTTCTTCATTTTATTTTTAAAGATTTTTACAAGTTGCGGGGAAAGGTGCTTATAATAAGGAAATAGACGTTTGGGTCGTTTTGCCCTTGCATTTTCAATCGGATCACTGAAAATGCTTTGAGCCAATAAGTCCTCAGTAAGTCCGATAGACTTTGTTGTGCTAACCTGATCTTCTTCTAGTAAGTGCACGCATCTCATATCCATCAAAGGCATTTCGAAATTCGAGAAAAACTGCAAGCCTTCCAAACAGCTCCTCTGTACTTGCTGTTGCTGCGTTTGCTGCTGTTGGTATTGTTGTTGGTATTGGCGCTGCCCATTATGAGATTTAAAGAATTTGAACATTTTTCCGCAATATCTGTGGGGTTTTCTAAACTTTTCGTACTTCTTTTTTTGCTATTTTCTTTTTTTTTTTATTTTTATTTTTATTTTTATTTTTCTTTATTTTTTTTTTTTTTTTTTTTTTTTGTTATTTAAATAGAATTTTGTCCGAAAAATTACGAGGAAATTTGTGCTAGCTTTGTTTTGTTTTTGCCGCAATAGAAATTTTTCATTAGAAATATTATGGTATGGATGATTACAACAGAGAAGATCCAATTTTTAACCAAATAAAATACAAAACATTTTCATAAGAAACAATATTTATTAATACCAGATTTGTCGACGTTTTACTTGCAACTATTTTCACCGGAGCCCGTCAATTTGACGGGTAACTTGTTTGAATCGTCACAACCGCAAAAATTAATATAGGAATCTGAAATTTGGCACAAACTTTCCCTGATCGATTAAGTGGTTAAAAATCAGTGCGATCTATTCACATACACGCCCACAATGTAAAAAAAAACTAAATCCCGTTAAAAGACATGGACAATTTTTTCAAATATTTGCCCCATAATTTTCAATCCATTAATATATTTCTAAAGAGCTGATAGGCAAATGTTCGCCAGACTTTTCATATTTGGTACAGAGATGGTCCTGGTTGGTTCTTTAATACATCGACAATTAACGATAAAATTTTAATTCCAAGTTATTTCCCATTTTTAATCCCATTCATTCTAACGCACATTAATCCGTTCTCCGTCTAACTACAATCAAAATAGAAACGAATGTTTTTTTATATTTTCGTGTATTACCTTTGATCCCGTAAAGGTAATTACGAAAACCTGATTTAAAAATGCTTCCGCCCGACTCGCTAACACAACCGCAATTAACAATAAAGTCCAGTTCAATGCGCCAGTAAATATAAATATTTTTGGTCAGCATCAAACCGATTTAAGCATGTCCCTCTATCTGTCGGTTGATGGAGCTAGCGACTTCAGTTTTGATAGAAACATAGGAACTTCTTACGCGCAGATTGATATTGAAAATGAAACAAGTAAACTGAGCGTTACTTTATTTCTCTAAGCAAATATTTGCGGGTTTTCGATCATTAATCGAAAATTATGAAAGATATTAGGCTGGCATTTTTCCGATTTACTGTATGGAAGAATCTATTGTATATGTACAAAAATTGAATAAATCGTCCACGCCCGTACACCACATGTTGTACCGTGTATATTAAGTTTGGGCAGAGGTACATAACATCTAGAAGAGTTTATAATGGACCCATCCTTTATTATGCTGATCGATCCAGAAAATTATTCTGAAGCTAAGCTTTTTCTGTCCGTCTGCTGTTTGTCCATTCACTTTTGTTGTCAACGTATAGATCGCAATTTTGGAGATATTCTGATAAAGTTTGGTACACTGACGTATTTCTTCTGTTCACCTGTCACATTTGTTTGTCAAACTCGACTTGAATAATACAAATTGACACTAATAAGTATGCATTAATCGAATTTAAAAACAAGTAAGTATGCTATGGTCGGAAAAAGCCGGTCATTACATACCGCACACCACATCAATTAATTAATAATATATCTTATTTTTTATATAAATGCGTAAGTGTCATAAAAGTCCTGAAATATACAGAATAATCAAAATGTTAAGATGGTATAAATTTAGCAAACTTAATTTACTTGTCAAAGATTTTATTATTTTCCGGTTATTCGCGTAATTAGGCTCACCGCAAATTAGGCTTTGTCATCATGGGAGAGCCTGTTTTCATGACAGCCTCTATATATAGTGTGGTCTAAAAAATGGATATATAATTAGTTTTCTAAGAGCAAATTTTGATCATAAAATATTAAAAATTTTATCTGTTCGGTATGTAAAGCGTTGCTTCTGATTAGAACGCTTATAAGTGTTGGGATCCAAAAAATAGACCTATGTGGCCCAAATTCGTTAAAGTTAACTTTTATGAAATAATCAAAATATCTCGAAAATTGCGACCTGTAGATTGGCCACAAGAACATATAAATCAATCGGTGTTATTAAACACAAGTCCTTCTGGGAATTACAACCGTGCGTACAAATTTAATATATCCTGTATAATAAGTGGTGTAGGCTATATGGCTTATAATAAGCCGGGAAGTATTCTCGCAATTGCTTAAAAAAGCTACGATACTCGCGGAATATAATGCTAAACATTTTTTGTATATATTCCTCTTTGAAAATTTTCCCACATTTACTTTTTAACAGAGGCATGGCTCTAAATACATGAATATATTGCGTCTAGGTATAGTTCAACACAAAAGATTCCTAAATATCTCGATCATTCAATGATTGATCAATCTTGAGATTATGATGAAGGTTAATTCTCATTAAACTAAAGAACGAGATGCAGATGACTGTTAAAGCTTTCAACGACTAATATCATTGACGGTAAAAATCTTTTCAAACAATATTCTTCTACTTGTGAGAGGTGCTCACGTCCAAAATAATTTGCAATAGATTGAAAGAACGCTTTACACGAAATTTTTTTACAAATTCATAGAAAATCGTTCTCAGATAAATTAAAATTGTTTTTCTTTTCTTTTGTTTTTTTGAGTGAAAACTTTTTGCATCTATGGAAATTTACAGGGATACTCTTTTTGTATTAAATTAATTTACGATATGACATAGAGAAAATTTTCCTTTCAGCCGAACGTTTGCCTGCATCAACTGCAGGAAACAAATGAAAATCAGTTGTAAAAGTCAAATGGCATCGCAATCAAATTGACAGTAAATTTTTTTAAAATACATTCATTTTCTCTTTTATATATGTGTATTCAAATTTGAAAAAATATAAAAAAAAAAAAAAATTTTTTTTTTAATTTAATTTTTAAATTTTCGGCAAAATATTTTTTTGCGTTTTTTTTTTTTTTTTTTTTAAATAAAACATAATATAAAATGTTGAAACACGAAGCGTTCGCGTCACGAAATCAACTTAAATCAAAAACGCGACGAGTTACAAGAAAGCCAAATTCTTCTGCGAAATTGACCACAACAGGTGAAAGGAGAGGAACTGCGCAAAACGAAGCGGCAATGCCGTACGATGATTTTGATGCGATCATGAAAACTGTTGATGAACAGCAAGCTATCGAAAGTAGAGAAAGTAGTGTGCCAGAAGGTAATATCGCTAGCAATACTCGTCGTGGTAGGCAAGGCATGGAAAAGTTCTCACTGGATGCTGTATCGCGTGTACTATGGTCCATTGGTAAAGAACGTACCCTTCGAAATGACCAAAGATTATATTTAAATGGTTTCCTAAATGAGTTGAAGCATTTAAATCCCAAAGTTATGGAATATAATTTGGCGTTAGTGAAAGCGACGAAACCGCTAACCAAAGATGCGTTATTTTGTTTTTTTAGTTGCTTCCTGAAATCAAATATTAAATGGTCTACGGAACAAATCAACATTATGTTAAACACCATGTTCGATATGGAAAACTTTAAATTACATCATTCGCTTGATCCAGAAGACGTACTGCAAACGACAATGGAACAATTAAATCCCTGTGAGCTAGCATTTCTCCATCATATTTTGTTTATTGAGAAGAAGATGACAACTGAGAAATTTTTATATCTAACCAGATATCTAGAACGATTGAAAAGATTTAGTACACGTCATGCTCAAGATTATTTTAGTTTACTTAAAACTTATGGATTTTTGGGGCGAAACGGCTTTGCCGCTTTACTTGCATTTTTGAAAGAATCTAAAGGCCAATGGAAAGTGCAAGATTTTCGAAAATTGGAGGGTTTACTCAAACGAAATTTGATTAAAAAAATTACACCGTCAGTTAAGCCACGAAAAGATATTAAACGCAAACGCCCAAATTTGCCATCGTCCACCACATCTAACAAGGCAGTTGTACATCATCAGGACACTCACGAATTCTCGAGCGTTATGATATACTTGTTGGAAGGCGGTCTACTAAATGCTCATAAATTGCAAATATTGGAGGGCTTTCTACGAAGCTTAATCGAAATGGGTACTGAAGAGTTGCATGATTATATAATTACCTTGAAGCGACGGGGAGTATTAAATGATCAAGTGTGTTACTATTTAAAAAATTTATTATTGGAAAATGTTATACCGTTGGATTCTCAAGATCGTTACATGCTTATAAAATCATTCAGTGTCTTGATAACTAATCAAAATATTAAAATGAAGATTTTCCCATCGTTAACCAAACATCGAGTTGATGTCTTATGCACAACAAAGAATCGAAATAATTCCTTTGATAGTGTAACAAATTCACAACACCAACAACAAAATCAACACCAACAACATACTGATAAAGATGTTACATCAATTACAACAGCAAGTGAGATTATGACAATAAATACCCCAACAAGTTTGGCGAATTTAAATAATTCATCACAAGTAGCGATATCAGCAGTTAATTCAAATGCCTTGACCGCTTCCAGTTCGGTAAAGACAATCTTTAACGCTGAAAGCCAGGACCCAACGACCAGTATGAGTTCCAATAAAGCTTTAAATTTCCGAAATTGTATGCCACCGAAAATGTCCGATTCGACGCGTGAAAAGATGAGGCGGGTATTCGATCGCTTGAAAACTAGCATCTATTTTACCCGACGTTTGAAATATTACCAAAAAATGTTTCGACCCTCTTAAATATACATGAGTACACGGATCATGTGATCCCGTTTTATAGGGTGCTAAAGCCCAGCGAATTTCAACAGCAAAAAAATAACAAAAAAAAAAAAATTAAATATTTTTCCTCTTAAATTGTAAACTCAAAGTACACATATTACAATAAAATTACTTAAAGTTGTCAAAATCAAGCTGCACTGTTTTCATATGATAAACGAAAGTAAAATTGAAAGAAAAGTTCCTAATAATTTATAAGCAGAACAGGCGAGACAAAAATTAAGTGCAATTTGATGGAAAACAATACAAATGGATATGAGTATGGAAAAACACCCAAATTTCAGACTCTAGTGCGGCCAAACAAGGGCATGTCACCAATGATCACTATATGAAAATACCTGTCGAGCAAGTAAAACCCAAAAAAACACATACCAAATTTCAAAAAATTGTCATTTTCATAAATTTAGCCAGAGAATAAATTCTAAGGCCAAAATCTTAAAGCACTAGCATATCTAAGGTTTTCGGCTTGAGATTTGCTAGTTGAGACTCTTGATTATCGGCCACTATGGTGGGTGTCTTTGCTGGATAAATTCGAATTTATCTTCACACCGTTTACACACACATTTGAATCAAAATTTTTCTCGATATCTTTTTTTATAGATTTTATAATACAATTTCGTTGGGCTACTTTTGGCCAACAGCAATTTCTTCTAAAACATAATCGAAAACCGAATCGATAAAAATTAAATGATCGCACATGTGCCAAGCCCTAAATCCTTATTTCAAATATTTTACGCAAGTTAAAAGCTCTAAAGGCGCTCCGTAGTCATATAAAACTAAACTTGAAGTTGTAGACACATCTTGTTCTCCATTTCATAGGAATAGGAGTAGAGAAAACAAATTACTCACGTAGGGACAGAATAAAATAGTTTGTCAGTTTTTCAATTTACTCAAAATGAATGCATAAAAATCTGCAGAAAAACTAAAATAAAAAAAATAAAAAATAGAAGAAAATTATATTCGATTGCAAGCGAATCTTCTAGATCCACCACTGTTCTCATAAAAAAGACTAAAGAGAAAAAAATTAAATGAATTTTCATACTAGTAGGTGGGCGCGCGGCTGATTTTTTTCTATTTTCAGGATAAGATTAGAAATTTATACGATCTACGTGTTGTACTTTATGAATAGCAAGCACATAAAACACGCAAAGCAAAGATGTCCATAATTTTGTTTGTTGCACAGGCGTGTGGACGTTGTAAGCGCGAGCTTTGAAAAGTTGGAGTCATTTTCAAATTCTTTTGCTAATTGGTAGGCGATATCTTTATTTTTGCAAACGGTACAATGTTTACCACATATACTACACAATTGAGCAGACGGACAGGTAATCAGACGAACAGACGCACACGATCAAGTGCATTCTATGGTTTTTCAAGCTATGCATCTGTACGATATAAAAGTTTTTGAAAAAAATGAAATTATGACACTCTATAAAATGAAGTAGGAAGACTTTTTCTTCCATTTTCGTACAAGCACTACAGCACCGCCGACAGCAGAAAACCAAATTTTTATACCTCTGGAAAACCAGACTTGTTCTCAGTCTACTTAATGCTGTATCTATCCTTCAGCCGATTTGACCCTCAAGGACGATTTTTTTTTAAATAGCATAGAACCTTAAAATAATTTACTATTATTGCTATTATATGTGATGTGATGATGCTTACAAGATATGTAGTGGAAAATGATTTCGAATCGGTCCAAGTTTGTCTGTCCGTCTGAAATCTGTCCATATATTTTTGCGTACAGATCGCAATTTTTTAAATATTATGATAGAAAATGAGACACTGGAACGCTTTAATCCAAGGACGAACGCTCTTTAAGATGATTAGGATCGATTCACTTATCGACCACCCCCATACAAAGCCTTATTGTCAAAAATCACAAAAATTGCAATTTTCCCAATGTTTTTGAAAAATGTCATTGGGTAATAATAGTTCGAAATTTTAAATTTGTATGAAAAAGTTGGTCCGGCTGTGGTGATTTTTTAAACCCCCTCACATATAACCGTTCCAACGAAAACTGCATTTTTATATGATTAATATATCAATATTTTATGATGAGAATTGGTTCAGAACTCAAGCTTACCGAATTTGGACCACGTAGATCCACCTTTTAAAAGCCACCGCATACAACGATTCTCAGGAAATGTAAATCCTTATATCCTAAAAAGGCCTAATATGATGAAAATTTGTTCATGATAGTAATTTGATATAAAAATTAAGTGGACCATATTTGAACCACGTGGATCTATTTCTTGGAGCCCACTCCATATAAGATTTCCAATTAATAGTAAGCCCTTCAAAAAATGTTTACTTTTTAATATTTTATGATGAAAATTTGCCCACAGAGCAATTTGACAAAAAAAAACTAACTGTAGCGAATTTGGATCGGGTAGATCTATTTTTTTAACCCTAACATATGTAGGGGTTATCATGAAAAGCAACTCCCTGTGTGAAGAGAAAGTCAAATCTCTCGTTTTTTAACGAGACAAAAGCTGAGGTAAATTAAGTTTGCAAAATTTAGATCACATCATGTACCGTTTTGGGCCTTCCCCAATATGCGGGTGAGCTGTCATGAAAATAACATTTAATTTGTGGTGTATTATGTATTAAGCAAAGTGATATGGAGTGACACGATGAACGGACCGGCTGTCCTAACTTGGTTTGGGTGATTCTGAATTAATTAGTATAATGAAAGATCCATATGAAGTCCCTCCGATCGTTGCATACATTCGTAAAAATCAAATACAAAGTGGAGAAGATTAGATTACCGCTCGGATACGTATAAATTGTGCCTCGGTCCCTTCATAAGAGAAAAAAAAAACATCAGTTCACCTAAAGGATGGGAAATCTTGTCACACTTTTATGTTGATTTTTAACGCTTGCAAGAATACAAAATGCTCTACTTTAACAAAAGAAAAAAAGGAAGAACGAACATTCGCAAAACAAAAAAAGAAAAATACATATGGAATAATTCTCCCTTCTTATCTGAAGCGTAAAACGCCATTCTTAATGGAAACAATACGATTGGTTTTACCGGAGCGCGTGCAGAAATGAAAAAATAATGCACGATTACGTATTAAAGGTATTGGCCCGTTTGGTCCTTCCAGCATAAATTCCTTGTGGGTTGATCTATATAAAGGCGGTGGATATTCAAAATAATCCACTCTTTGGCTTTTGTCCTTTTCCTTTTTTACATTCTTGGTCGTGTCCAGTTTCATTGCAGAAAGAATGGACGCGGCACTCATCTCACTTTTTACAATTCTCGGCGCCGGTAACCCATGAGTAACTGGGATCCCTCTTTTAACTTGGCCTTTATCGCCCTTTTTCTTTTGATCGCCTGCACCAATTTTCTTAAAATTTTGATGTTTAGAAGCATGTCCTGCTTTTGCATCGTCGTCTCTTTTAACGTCTCCGTCGCCTCCGACATCCTCCTTGTAGGCGGATATATCAGTGGAGTATTCGTCAAGGGAGATGTTTTCTAAAGAGAATTTAAAGTTAACAATGAAATCACAATCATCTTTTTACCTTTTCTTCTACCTTGTTTTGCTATTGCGCTCCCCTTTTCCACTTCTTTTCTTGAGCGTCCTTTACCAGGAGTAGCCGCGTCTAAGTGATTTTATTTTGTATATTTTTCTTTTTCTTTTTTAAATATATTTATAGTTTTGTCTCTTCATATTTACCTTTCCCCGTAGAGGTTGTACTTCTCTGCGCCAATGTCTGTTTTAGGTGTTTATCGGCAGCAGCAGCTTCATCTAGATCGAGTTTATTTTATAAATTTCTTTTAAAAATATATCTCTCTCCCTCGTATTTACCTTTCTCCGTATGAGTTGCATCTGTCTCCGCCCATGTCTTTTCGAATATTTTGGTAGCAGCAGGAGCTTTAGCTAAGTAAATTAGTTTTGTAAATTTTTTTCTTAAATATTTCTAAATTTCTGTTTTCATTCTACATTTACCTTTCGCCGCGGAAGAGGTTGGATCTATCTCCGCCAATGCCTGTTCTAAGTTTTTGCCAGCAACAGCCGCTTCACCTAAATGAGTTTATTTTAAAAATTTTGTTTAAAAAAATAATTCTCTCTCCCCCGCGCTCCCTATTCATATTTACCTATTCCGGTAACAGTTGGGTCCGTCCCTGTCGCACCTAAAATATTTAAATATATATAACTTTTTTGTTTTTTCTTTTCTTAAATAATTTGATTATATTTCTATTCATATTTACGTTTCGACGAAAGAGATAAGCCAGTCCTTGCCGTTATACTTCCTAGTTTTTTGCTGACACGGGATGCGTCTAAATGATTTCATTTTGTAAATATATATATTTTATTCAAAATATATGGTCTTTCTTCCCCTATATTTACCTTTTCCTCCAAGAGTTTCGCCTGTTCCTTCATGTAATTTTTTTGGTTTTGTGACAGCAGCAGCTACATGAATAAAAAGCGATTGTTTTTTATTTATTTATTTATTTTTTTTTTTTTTTTGTGTTTTTTCTGTTCTTTTCACCTTTTTCCTCATATTTACCTTGTTGATTAAGCGATTGAATTGACCACATCGCTAACATTCTTTGCTTGGATGCCACAGCTGCTATTATCGGTTCTGCTGCTTTTATTACGGTTAGTTTTTCTATTTTGAATTAATAAAAAATGTAAAATTATTAACTCACAATAAATGCACTTACCTCTCACTTACTTTTAGCTCCGCCTTGTCCTTGTCCCATCGCAGCATTTTCATTGGTTGGTACTTGGGTCCCAATTGGTGTGCCACTCACCTTTTCTAACATATCCGTTAATAATTGTAACTTCTTTGGATCGCCACGTATTCGCCCGTCCGCAATGAAGTCAATAAGAAACTGAAATTGATTCTTATCGAGGACATAAGAATTTTTCAAAGAATTTAAGGTTGATTCCAATTCGTACGCTGTTAACGACATTAAATTCTTAAGGAAGTTTTTAAGTTCGCTCAAACGTACTATATTCTCGACGGCACCTTTCATAAGTGCCTCTAATGTTTGAGTCACTTTATATGCATCCGTTTTAATTTCGGTTGTACTTATATATTTTTTTGGTATTTCTGCTGGCCGTATTGGCGGCATAGTTTCCGCAATATCCATTAAAGTTTCTAATTCCTGAAAAAGTGTTTTTAAGCGCGTGCTGTCGAAACGTTTAGCCTTATCACTTAAATACCACGAGAGTGTTGTAAATTTCTCTGAAGGCAGTACGCCTTTCGAGTGAAGCAATTTTAAATATTGATCACGTTTAGCAAGCGGCATCTCCTGTAATCGTTCGACCAGCATAGTTAAATATAAAAATTGTTGTTTGGTAAGATCTTCTGTCGTATGCATTATACTTTTCAAATATTCTAACTCGTAAGGATCAATTTCAACGAAAGACTTCTTAAATATATGATCCGGATTAAAGTAATTATTGCTGCTCATCGTCGAATGTTCATTAATAATATCCTGAGTTATGCGAATAACATGGTCACGTTGCTCATTCGTTAATCCTGTATTCGGATGACGACTTATCAATTGCATATAGATTAGAATCTCGTTATCAATCATGTTGCGTTCACGAAATTTCTTTAAGACATCCTTTTGTGAATCGGGACTCAATCTTAACAAGTTCAATACGAAACATAACATATAAAACATAGCATCACGGTCTAAAGCCCCTATTACGGGCATATGTAAAAGACGTTGATGTATTAATGCGGGTGGAAAAGGTTCTTTTTTTACTATAGTAGGATCGCGATTGGACCCAAAGAAGCTCATTCTATACAAATACTTGGCACTGGAATCGGCTTGAGATCGTAAAAATCTCGACCAATATGGATCAGCTTGGTCCAAATATTTTTCTCATCCTCTACTTCATAGACTTTTCGCGGTAACGTTGGATATTTTTTGTATTTGCATTTCTCTATGCACTGCAATGGCACCTGGCATAATACGTTGTTTGCCGCTACCTCCATATCTGCCGTGGGATTCAACATTTTTAATTTTTCGTTTTTTTTTTCCTTTTCTCAAAAATTTTAAAATTTTATGTTTTGTTTTAAAATTTTTTCAAGGCTAAAAACTAAAAGTTTTTGGAGAGAAAAATTTTGAGTTGTACACGTTATAAAATTTTGATTTTAAATGAATATAAATACGATTTTCTACATGGATTTGAAATTTTTTAAAGTCAAATAACAATTTTTTATGATTTTATTTCTCGCTGCAGTAGTATATCCCGTTAAACGCATTTCACCTTATTGCATAAGTGTATCCTTCAGAAGGCGTTGTTAACATATATATTAATGTAAAGCCTGAAATCAAAAGATATGAAAGCTTTACTTCATCCAAATCCATTGAACTCACCGATCCAAATGAAACGAAACAACGCCTGGATACGTAAGCATATCTTGATGAATAAATTTTCAACTCGAAACATGTAGGGGGTCACGGCACACTTTTAAATATCGTATACCCCCATACGTTTATTCATGTCCGATTTCTCAAAATAAGGCGTTATATGGGAAGAAATCGAATGAGTGATCCGAAGTGATCAAAATTATTTGTGATAGTGTTCGTCCTTGGACCAAAACACATCAGTGTACCGAATTTCATCAAAATATCTCAAGACACACATAAGAAGACGGACAGACAAGCTTAGATCGATTGAGAAAGTGATTCTTAATCGATTAGTATAATGAAAAGCTTTCCAAGTCTTTCTGAGTGTTGCATACATTCGCACAAATTTATGTCATCCTTGTACCACAAGTGATAAAGTAAAGTAGTAAGAGTAAGTAAATACAAACACGAAATTTGTATCCTCTATGGCCATCGCCTTTATCTTAAAAGAAAGATCAAAAAACTAAATTTCCATACTCTATAATATCGAGTGGGCGTGTCTGAGTTTTTCCATTTCGGCAGAATATTCGTGGGAATTTTGTGGCGTGTTTATGGCCGTTGATGAATCATTGAGCGATGAATTAAGAAAGTGACGACGTTCTCAGTTTATATTACCCTACAGTCGTGTTTTTGAACGAATTAGCCATTTTTTGCAAAAAATTTGAAGCCGATATCTGCATTTTTGCGAGCAGAAGAATGTTTACCCCAGACATAACACAGACGTAGCACGGACAGACAGATATATATATATATGTATATGCATAAGTGTATATATATGTTACGAAAATCCCGCATTGAATGACTCTTAAATTAAATGAAACATATCCATTAATTCGTCCAAAATAGTGAGATTGGAATGAAAAATTATAAGAGCAAAGTAAGCAAATGTAGATCAAAACTGATCCTTATACTTGTCGTAATATGAGATCAGCCATATATGTTATGAAAATCTTATGGATTATCCAGAGTAACCCCAAGACAATTTATGAAGTGAACAAAATCATTGACATTAGTATCGGCCCTAATATTAGATCGCTCTAAAATATTACATTCACTGGAAGACAACGAAGTGATCTTGGTTTTCCAAATATTGAGGTTTAGCGAGATTTTAGTCGCACATACATTAATTCTAGCGTGACGTTGATTGATTCTATATTAGAAAAGTATTGCTTTTTCAGTTATAATTTCAGAAATTTTAATTTAAAACAAAAAAAGAAAAAAAACCTTTCTGGTTTCTTATTTTCATAAAAGTACAAACGCAAAATCACTCCGAATTAAGAGCCCACTAAGGGGTCATATTGTGTATGCAAGTGGACAGAAAAATAGATGCCAAGTATTTCTTACCACAGAAGTTGTAAAAGTTACCTTCCACAAAGCTCACACAACGTTTTTACATGAGGCCACAGTGTTCAAAAAGAAAGAATTCTATATCGCGACTATCAAGTCAGAGCTCGGGGATTCAAATTTCAAGTACGGTAGAGTTTACTTTCGTTGTAGCCATTGCGAGTGTTCAGTCGGTAAAAGCATAACATTTAACGATTGGGCAGAAAAACCCATTAAGCTGTGCCCACAATGGGTGTTGTAGAGTATTAAAAAAAAAAAGAAAGTAAACATACTTCTGCAGCAGCGATCGATAAAAGATATAGAAATGAGCGTCACCCCACGCATCACACCACATTATAAATTAGTTTTATTCGGTCTGCGTTTTCATGACTTTCTCGCTTTGCAATTTAAACCAGAATAACGAAAATTTAGACGAAAATAAAAAAAATCTACTTTAAACTTGAATTTTTGTTTTTAATACAGAAAAAATTACAATAATAATAAATTTAATTTAGAAGCATTCACATTTTCAGAACTATTCGAATGGACATCATTAACTCATACAGACGTTGAAAAACGAAAAATCTCGAATGAGAAAGTATTAGTTAATAACTACATCAACATTCATTGAAATAATTTTTGAAAAAATTTTAAGGAATATTTGCATAGTTATTACTATAACTTCTTTGATAGCAACACGGCCTAGCAGGTTTAATAAGAGTAGTGTGGGCTTTCGAAAGGCAATACTAAGCACCTCACCGATGCCCTTTGGTTTGTGAAGTTTCGGGTTGATCACCATTTCCGAGACGCTCCAAAACCGCCAAAAAATCCAAATGATCTTTCCAGATGGATTTAGCTTCACGAAGAGTAAGTGAGGAGCATTTTCGCAAAACGGGATTTAATGCCGCTAATGATTTATTTTTATAGATCGAATAAACTTCAAATAATGACATTGATTTCTCATGTCTACGTCTTCTAGATGCATCAATTTGACTTATGTGATCCCTTTTGCCTTCGACAAATCTTGTCGCAAAATCGATATGCTTACATGGGCACTTAATAGTTTCAATAGCGGATACATTTTTTTCAGTTAAAAGTTTATTATTAGATGAACTTGTTCTTGTGTAATGTCTCGGATAGCGTGAAAAATTGCTGGGCGATACTCTTCGGGGATGCGCTTCAATAGATACTTTAGAGTGACGTGATGTGGATAATAAATGTTTCAGGGATGGATCACTTTGCAATGAGTAACGCTTTAAAGTTGGCTCGCAAACTGAGCTTCGTTTTAATGATGGCTTACCATAGAATGGCGTATTTTTTAAAGATGACCTATTATATAAGGAGGTATCTCTTAAATTCCGATCGTAAGGGAACGAATTATCTTTCGAACATTTCGGGCAAGTGGCGGATGCATTTGTTGCAGAGATTCGGCAACGAGGCGTTTCCTCTTTCAAATACATTTCTGAGCAAGTGCGAGCATTTTTGTGGGATATTTCGCCAAAGTATGTTCGCTTTAGATTATGTTCGCAACTAGATTGCACTTTCTTGACAGAAATTGTTTCTTTCAAGTTACGTTTACAACTAACTGGAGCATCTATGGGTGATCTTTCGCAATAAGGTACTTGTTTTTTCGAACTCATTTCACGATTATATATAGCATCTTTAAAAAATGTTTCGCAATAGGATTTTAATTCTTTTAAGTTCCGCTCGTGACCAGTTGAAATATCTTTACAAGGTGTTCTGCGATAGGAGGTTAATTCTTTCAAGCTATGTTCGCGACACGTTGAAACTTGCTTAAAAGATGTTCCCGGGTAGCAGGTTTCTTCTCTCAAATTCTGTTCACGACCAGTTGTAACATCCTTAAAAGATTTGTCGTGATGGGGAGTTTCTTTTTTATAATTCTGTTCAAGACTAGTTGCGACATCTTCAAAAGATATGTCGCGATGGGGCTTTTCTTCTTTCACAATCTGCTTATGACTAGTTGGGACATTTTCAAAAGATGTGCGATGGGGCTTTTCTTCTTTCACAATCTGCTCATGGCTAGCTGGGACATTTTCAAAAGATATCTGGCGGTTAGGTGTTTCTTCTTTCAAATTCTGTTCACGACCAGTTGGAGCATCTTTAAAGGATGTGTCGCGATGGGGCGTTTCTTCCTTCACAATCTGTTCACGACTAGTTGGAACATGTTTAAAAGACGTGTCGCGGTGTGGTGTTTCTTCTTTCAATTTCTGTTCACGACTAATTGGAATATCCTTAAAGGATTTTTCACGATAGGATACTTGCTCCTTTAAATTCTCTTTACGATTAATTTGAATATCTTTGAGAAATTTTTCGTCATAGAAGTCTTCTTTACAGGACGGATCATGACAGGATGGGAAACTCTTAGGTACTAGTTCTAGAACGGATGGCACTTTCACAAATAGTGACGAGCTACGACAAGGTGGGACATTGACGTTGCGGGTTCTGTTACGATTTTTATTGGCAATACTATCTTTTTTAATTAGTTCAGTGCATAATGCACAGTTTGGATAGAGATTACTGCACAAATTTTCGTTTTTGATCGTCCCGAAGTCCGATAAACGGAACTTATGTCCATACGGGAGGTTTTCTGTGTTCTCCCCATTCTTATACATGCAATCTTTAAAGTTGTCGGTGAATCTAGGATGACCTGTTATCTTATTATAAAGTTCATAGAGACCTTTCATCCACTTTTTCATATTCTTAAATTTTTCCCTTCGTCTACATTGCCATTCTTCTTTTAAAAATTGTTGCTTTTTCGGTTGTGGTTTCCGTTGAAATAATAGCTTACCATAGTTGCATTTATCCAAGTAGCTTAAAGGATTATCATGTTTTATTTTATATTTTGAAGGGTCATACCCTAAATATGATACGGGCGGTCGAATGGCGTTCGCTTCAAAAGGATCTACTGAAATGTCTGTTCTGCATTTATTCGTTGATGGCGTTAGCATGAAAGATTTTATAAAGTTTGTCGTGCAAACATCACCTCTAGCCATGCTCACTAATCGGTTAGGGTTTGTAATGATTTGATTATTAGACAACAGGTAACGATTCCAACGGCTTAAATCTTTGCCGATTTGACTATCCGCCCTGAATGAACCCTGCCAACGATGGTACCCTTCATAATTTGGGCAATAGTCCGTCTTATACCTACATTTTCGACATATCTGTTGTATGGAAAAATCAATATTTGCATATGGTATTTGATTCCATTTGGCCAGTCGATAGCAATTATTAATTAAAAACATTTTTTATATATTTAAAATTTTTCTCAAACCCGCAATTTTTCACAAAAATTGATTTAATTAAAAGAATAAAAAAAATTCTTCGTCAAAACTTTTTTTATGTTATTCGTATAGTAGAGTTACCCTATTACTCTTATAGCACGACTACTACCTATGGCGACGATGAGAGCGAAGCTCATTACCAATGACAACACTACTATTGTAGATTGGGAGAAAAAGACAACAAAAAAAAAATTAAAATATATCGAAAGTGCCTGCTTGTTGAATAAATCTATAACCGTCCGTTTAATGCCTCCTTTAAGAAGTTTAATAGCAACAGACTTTACGCTAAAATGCTACAAGTTGGTGTAGCTTTAAAGGAATTTCTGGTGCGACCACTTATTGAATACTCTCATATGAAGAGTGTGGCACGTGTCGCATGCTTCGCGAAACGCCGATTTACAATATAATTATAAACTTATTTAAAAACTCGGTACTCGCATGTATTTTTTATATCGTTTATTAACATAAAAATAGAGAAACAAAAAAAAAAACGGGAAAACAATCAAAATTAAAGCCATCATTGTTGGTGGTAACCTTTGCAGTCATCATAGAATTCGTACGGCAACTTACTCTTGTCAAATTGGAGGCGGTTAAGTCTTTACGCCCTATATCGAATACGGGAGTGTGGGCTACTCCTTCTATCTAGTAATTTGTGCCTTCGCATTTTTTCCAAAGCGTCCATATATTTGCCGTACAAAACGGAAAAATGATGAGACATTTGTCGACGATGCTTTTTATTCAATCTGGGTTTTGAAGATTTAGTTCTAATTTTAGATACGTCTCTTTTTGGTAGGACTTGCCCTTGCTCGTCCAAATCATATCCTTCGTAACGTTGATCTCGTCCATCTTGTTCATGGTTTTCAGCTTTTTTAACTTTTTCACCTTTTCCATTCGCATCGTCTTCTTCGGTAACGTAAACTTTTTGCTTAAATGTGTCTGTTTTAGCTTTACTAAACGGCGCATGAAATACGAAAGGCTGCAATAGGGACTGTTTTTTAGTAAGATTTAAAAGTTCTTCGCTATATGGATCTTCCACTTCTGGGATTGCCCGCCAATCTTGTTGATGTTTTGATCTTCGCGGTTCAGGTGTGAAAGGATTAAAAGTATCTTCTATAAGAGCCTCCACGTCTTCATTTCTGGTTGTTTTGTCATTTGTCGTAGTCTCAAAGTAGTTATCACCAATATTTTGCATTACTTCGTCATATACTTGTGAGCTTCCGTTGCTATCCGGTGTTCCAATGTCACTAAAGGTCACTTTTTGCTGTCCGTTAGTTGCTTTGCGAAGGTCTGATCGTCCAATTAATTTCTTTTTTTGTTGACCATTCTTTTTTAATTTATTGAAATCGTACCATCTGCCATTGGAATCTGGTGCCACAACATCTCTATAAAATTCGTACCATGCTTTCGTCCATTCACGAGTCATTTTGGGGAATATTTTTTCCTTACCATTCTCTCTACGTAGGTTTAGCCATTGCTGAAAATAATAATCCCCAAAATAATCCCCAAAATCAGCATCTTCTGTAAACGGCGGATTCGTTGATCTCATACGCGTCTCAAAGGGATCGCCAAAATAATATCGTGCTTCTTCTTCCCTATGCTTTCGATCATAATGAGGCGATTGCATAAGGCACTT
The DNA here is from genome assembly GCA_001077435.1 of Glossina morsitans morsitans. NCBI lineage: Eukaryota > Metazoa > Arthropoda > Insecta > Diptera > Glossinidae > Glossina > Glossina morsitans. Next base: position 56,269 of record CCAG010007961.1, read on the forward strand.
TATAAAGTTCGATGTACAAACACCTTTCCGAGTCATACTCTCTAGGCGATTTTGTTTCTGATTATAATGCATATGTGCCATTAAAGGACGACTCCATTCCTTTGGATTATCCCCGTAAGTAAATACACCGCCGCATCTATATTGATCAATTATACGTGATTGCGGCCAACAGCATCTATTTTTTTGGTTATCACAGCAATTTAGGCAAATTCGCTGTATTGAATAATCAATATTGGAATACGGGATCATATCCCAATTCTCAAACCAATATCGACTATTCCTCCAGCACATTTTCCGCTTTTTTTTTTTGTTTTTAATTTTAAATTGTGAAAACGAAGTTTAAATAAAAATCTTTTTGAAAGAATAAAAAAAAAAAAAAACTATTCGATAATTTACTGAAATTTTAAATTAAATTCTCCCAGGAAAAAATGAAATGATAAAAGTTTTTTTTTTCTTTCTCAAAAAAAAAAAAAAAAGAAAAGAAAGTTTGAATGTAATCAAGTAAGATTAAGCCGAAGTATATTCGACTGTGAATGAAACTCTTATAGGCACCACCTTCATCCATCAAGAAAAAATCCCGGAAAGCTAAATTTGCATAGCCTACAATATTGGGTGGACGCGCCGCGCATTATATATCATATAAAACTTCCATTCGTACTTTCATACACACCGAAGCCGAAAAGCTAAATTTGCATAACCTACAATATTGGGTGGGCGTGCCGCGTATTATATATCATATAAAACTTTGATTCGCGGATTTATATATGTACGTACTTTTATACGCACCACCTTCACCCAAAAAAGAAAAAAACGCGAGAAAGCTAAATTTATATAATCTATAATATTGGATAGGCGCGACTCCCGCATTCGCTCGATATTTGCATCGGCAAGAGTCTTCAATAATTAGTTAGTTTTTTTATTGCAGTAACCAACACTAATCCCTGATATTAATAACATCAATACCATAAAGTAATTTTAAAATGTTTTGGTGAAAAGCTAATCTCGCAATAAATTGAAGTCAAAGAAATATTAAGAGTTGTTTCGAAAGACCGATATTTTGCATTTATTCCGAAAACCAAAGTACACTTTTCTCAATTTCATTTCCATTCAAAACAATCAAGTAGTTGAAATTCACGAAAAAAAAATCAAAAAATGGGGAGAAACAGTCAAACTTCATTCACTACTGATCATGCAAACTATTGATACCAAATAAATGATTCGACGTCACAATTTTCTTCAAAATGATGATCCCTTTCTGGAAATTCGTAGCGTTCAAAATCTCCACGTTTCGTTACTGAATAATTTAAGCGTGCCCCGCGATTTTGTTCCCATATCATTACCATCATCAAAAAATGGTACGGGTTTCTTCTAAAGAGAGCTTCTTTCGATTTCGTCGGCGTTTTCCATTGATGCGAAATTATTCCTTAGCCGGGGTTGCCTTCCTATCGATTCATCGCCGTTACTTGATTGCAGTGTACTCCTGCCGTTACTCGTCGCTGGATCTTCACTATACCTTGGTAGAAGCTCATCAGTATCTATCTGCTCCTGCTGCTCATCATTATTATCTTCAAATTTATTCATATTTCTCAGATTATCAAATCTCACTTTACGCTCATCGGGCATATAACTTTTCTTAAATTGCGTATTATATTGCGGACGATAGCCGTCAAATTCTGATGGTCTAACTTCCCCGTGAAGTTCAACTATATTACCATCAGGTCCGATGTGAAGACGAGTTATGCTATGAGAGACATTTTTTTTCTCTTGAACATTTCTGTACTGTTCAGCAGGAATCTTTCCGTTTTCTATGTAAACGCTGCGGCGTGTAGGTCCAGCTTCCGGATATAATTCCGATTGCATGCGCGAGTATACCCTCGGTTCTATATTCAGGCTCTGCTCTTTTCTTTTAATTTCCTTCATATCTTGAGATTGACGGAAATCATGCCATTCATCGTTGGTATGAGGGGCGACAACATCTCTATAAAACTCGTACCATTTTTTAATCCATTTTTTTGGTAATTTCAAATTCTTCCCATGTAAAATAGGATACATTCCACTTTTAATTTGTTCAGAAGACCAAAAATTTGTTCTGAGGTCTTGTGCAAACGGTGACGAATATATTCTACTGTGCGATTCAAAGGGATCATCGGAATGAAGTTCATTTTCCTTTTCCTGAGCGATTCGATCATAGAAAAATGAAAACATTAGATATTTTAAAAACTTTGGTGTACAGGCGCCTCCCCGCGTCACAGCCTCTAGCAAATTTTTTTTTCGATTGTAATACATTTGCGCCATTAAGGATCGATTCCATTCCTTTGGATTATCGCCATAAGTAAATTTACCACCGCATCGATATTCATCATATATACGCTCGTTTTTGCAGCAATGCATCTTCATTTGATTGTCATTGCAATTCGAACATATTTGATGAATAGAGCAATCGATGTTAGAATAGGGAATCTCGTCCCATTTACTTAAAAAATATCGACTGTTTGTCCAACACATTGTGATTGAATTCGTATGACTTTTTCGTGGTTCCTCTCCGTTTTTTTATTTTTTTACTTTGCATTTAAAGCAACCGTTAGTAGTAATTTTTTTTTTTTTTTTTTAAAGAAAAAGTTTAATTAAAAATTTAGAGGAAATTTTAATGTTTATATCTATCTGCTTTTGCCAAATTCAAAAAAGTTTTATTTCTTACCTTTTCATTCAATTTATTATGTATTTCCTATATTCATCGTCAATGTACTACGTATATTGGGTTAGTCCTCCCGTATGTAGCATTTAAAAATATTTAGTAGATATCCAAAAAAAAATTCATAAATTCTTAATGCACGCAAATTTCTGGTCGTTCGAAATCTACCCGTCCGTTCGTCTCTTTTCTGCTGTTGAGGCACTCGCGATCACGAATCTACAAGAAAAATGGAAGATGTAAAGCAAAATTCGAATTTAACTAACTAGTACAGACGCTTACCAACACTATTAACAAAACTGTGCACGTCGTAACAGAGCTCTGTTAAGTAGTTAAGTTCAAAATATGGATGAATTTGGTGGTATATTACACTGATATTCACCTGCATCACATGAATCTTGATGGGAATACACCTAATTCTCTTTTTACACGATAGATGCGTTCCCAAAAAATACGTGTAAAAAAAAGTTCGTGTAAAAAGAGAATCAGGCGTAAACAATATTAAAAAGTTCTTGTTAGTGTTTACTTAATTTATTTCGTGCTTACACATTTTAATTCATTAAATATTTTATAAAAAATAACTTCTACTTTGGACAAAGGGAATTATATCTGAAATTCATAAATATAAATCGTGTTAAAACAAAATAATTCGTGTAAAAAAAGGAATTTTTTTTCTTTTGAACTCGTGTTAAATCAAATTCGTGTAAAAAGAGAATTGAGTGTACTTTTCATCTAGAGTAGACTTCCAAATTCACCTAATTAGTTAGCCTCACTAGTTAAAAGACGGTGTTTACAGAACTCTGTTTAAGAAGCTGGTGAATGTCTTTGCTAATTAAATTCGAATTTTGATGCATTTCCATATACGAAGCCAGGAAATATTTTTTAACTTAGTCTTAAAGTTTTTCCTCCGCTTGGCGACTATCCTCGAGTCCTTTCTTTTTCTGATTAGCAGTGGTTCAGATCGCTACATTTCATACATTTAACAGATCAACGATTCTGCAAAGTTGAAAGTGTACGAATACCAGTCGATGATCGTGTCACCTCGAAAGCGTGAAATTTCTCCCGTGAGCGCTTACGAGCTATCCGATAAGAGTCAATGGCGACGGTGCCCATTCCGATTGCCAAGTTTTGTAATAAATGTTTTCTCATTTTTATTGAATTTTATCGAAGAAGTTATAGAATTTCTTAATTGATGGCCGAAGCATAAGCTTACTCCTTACCTAGTCCCGGAAATTATTAATCGCAGTATTAGAGTAGTTTGTTAAAATTATAAAACATAATTGTGATGGCAATGACACTCATTCTTAAACATACTTTAATAATGGAACATGCAAATCTCTTTATAAAAAATATCAAAAATGAAAAACTTCAACCAACTTTTGATATTACTTTACACTATATTTGAGTAAAAGACTACAGCGGGAAACGGCCCATCACTAAATACTCTACACTGCCTCACTTAATGCAGTTGTTTATATAATGACTTTGTAAAATAAGACATTCTATGGGAAGTGATCGAAAAGGTGGTCCGATCAAAACCATTCTCAACAGCGTTAGACATTCTACGGAAAGTGATCAAAAAGGTGCTCCGATCCAAACCATTTTCAACAGCGTTTGTCATTGGGCATCAAATCTTATCCAAATATCCCAAAAACCGCAAATTGTAAGTTGGACAGACGGAGGGACAAATTTATAAAGATTGAGAGATGATTCGAAATGCATCCATGTTAAATCCAAACCTAGTATACCCTTATACTACAAACCAAAATGCACCACTTCAGTTTACCATAAATAACGTTGGATACTCTTTAAAAGACCCTAAGCTATCCATTATCCAAAGAAATAAACTGTGACTCAAATTATTTGAGCTCAATGCTGCGACCAAGAAATCGAAAACAGAAGACAAGAACAAATAACAGAAACAAAGAAGAGAAAAATTAAAACAAAAGAGGTGAATAAGAGATGGGGAAAAAAGAAAAAGTGAGAAAAGAAATCCACTGTTTTGATTTATATCATCTTGGGCCAAAGTATTTACAAAGTGGTTTCGTTTGTTTCTTCACAACTCTAAAAAGTCTTCAGGCAACATGTCCATATAAGTTTAGGAAGAGCCCACCATCCGCTTTCTTAACAAGCTAATCACTACTTGCTGATTAGTGCAGGGAATTAACCAAAAAAAAATGTATACATATATTATACTTGAAATATGGATGGACGAATATTTACGTAAAATTGTTCATAGAGATTTTACCATTGATTGTCTAGAGCACTCCATGTCAAATTGCCATCCACTCAATCGCATCTATAATCAGGTTTTTTTTTCCCAATTTTTTCAAGTGTATTTTTCAAATATAATTTTTAAGAGTACATTCAGCACAAACAGTAGTGATCAATCAGGTGCAACAAAATTCACATGTTGGCAAGATGATTAGCGACAACTGTCTCTGCGAACTATTCCCATTTAGAATTTAAAAAATAGCTCTCGCAAAACGTTTAGAATGAGTTATGGCGCATACATAACAAAGTTTCAATAATTTTAAAAATCTCACAATTCATTAAATTGTAAATTTTTCTTCTAAGAGAAAAATGTCGCGTCATTTCGGTTATTTATGTCTCCTTAGCAATAGTCGGCATCTTCATGAGTTTTCAATTTTTTTGAACGTGGACTCCTTGACTCCGGGAATGAGACTTTGCAGTGAATTTCGATTTTGAACATCTGCTTTTTTTCATTTTCTTACGATACAATGCAGATTTTCGAAAATCATACCATTCGCCGGTGCCGTCGGGTGCCACAACATCCCTGTAAAATTCATATAATCCTTTAATTGATTTCTTCCTCTCATCTTTATCATATTTCTTCCAATTATAGCCGTATATCTGTCCCGGTGATGAATCAGGAGCAATAAATCTACCATATTCTCTGTCCCACGCAACATTGCCTGAAACGGGCATGAAGCCACCAGAAAAATGTAAACATTCCGATGGTCTCTTTTGACCGTAAATTTGCCATTGCGTTAGACGTTTTAAAAACGGATAGCCAAAGGGATTGATCTGCATGGATTTATTGTGTGCAATGGATGCCATTGGATGCCAATCGTACGCTCCATCGTTGTAATTATATGTAGTAGGTGCATACCACCTATTCTTGTTGACGTAGCGAGCCATTGGCACGCATTGCCCTCTACTTCCGCCATTTACACAATTCATGCATATATGTTGAATGGTGCGGTCAACATTCGAATATGGGATATCTTGGCATTTTTTCAAGAACAAAAATTCACTTTTCCGACTCATTCTATTAATTTGTATCAAAATTTTATCTATTTTTCTTTTTAATGATTTCCCAGTTTAAGGCAAAGAATTGAAAAGAAAACGTTTTGTAAACGTGAATGAATTAATAAAATAAAGAAAAAAGATCAATCAAGTCAGACTGTGTAAACGCCATACTTCATTCAAAAAAAAAAAAAAAAAAAAAATGCGAAATCATAACATAACGTCATACATAAATTTCCCACCTGCTACATCTATTGAGTATTACCATCCCTATAAATTATAAAATGAAAATATTTGATAAACCTTTAACTCAGACCCGTTCGACAAATATTTGTATTTAAGAACTTAAAAGCTATTTTAAGGGACGCGGATAGTCTGTGTGGGAACAACGGCACGGAAAGTATCGTTGTGGCTCTGTGGTGACCCCAAACAGTATATTGCAGGACCGTTAAATTGTTAGAAGGGCCTCGCTTTGTTCACACGGGAGATTTTTGACCCAGTCTCTCATATTTGATGCCCTAGCTTTGGTATAGGGTCTCTAAGCAGTGTTCTCGTAAATGTGGAGGGGCGGGGGATGAAAGTCACTCTTAAACCAGCGGGTCCTATCAAGTCTTTTTGACAGATGCCTACGTAAAATTCCAAACGTTCTCTTTCAATTCCAATGTAAACTAACATTATTTTAACCCTATTCAATACTGCGACTTCGAAAACGGATAGATTTCATGTTCCAAAATACTTTCAACTATATTTAAAAATTACGTCCATTATTATTTTGTTTACTGTAAAGAAATTGCGTTGCAAAAAAAGTAACCTGAATATATTCTACAATCGTGTTCGGATATGATGATTTGCACGCGAAACAAGAAGAAATTTTCACCTCACATTATTGAAAAGAAGAATTCTCCATAGACTTATTTAAAAGCTTTATTCTGAATTCTAGATTCCTCTTTACTCATAGAAGTGTAAGAAATAGTGGAGTAAGAGTGGAAGATCTTTTTTTTTTTTTTTTTTTTTTTTTCATTTACTTCGTGACTAAAATTCTCGATTACTTCAGTTCTAAAGTGTCAATCATAACTATGCTTTTCTGGGCTTAACAACTTAAAACTAAATATATTAAGCAATTCAATGATCACTCATCGGAAGCGTAATTGTTACACCCTCGCTCAAACCAAGTGATATACCTTATCTCCACAGTATAACTTTGGTTTATAATAAGAGAGTGAAGCAAAAAACAAACGGAGCTATAAATGCTCTATACCGCTTGATCTAATTACGCTGTTCATTAAAAAATATCAGAGGCACACCTCGATTCGGAGGCCTTATATGGGACTGTCTCGAAAACGTCACCTATCCTGGCTCCATGCATATTCGCTATAAACTACAGTAAGTTGGACATTCCTGCCACTTAAAATCTTACCTTACATAAGAATCGTTATGTTAAATGGAGCGCAAAAAAGTAGACTTACGTTGTGCAAATCGAACACAGTGCAAATTTTATGTCAAATTACTATTTAGAGGTCATTTTCATCATTAAGTAGTGAAAATTACAACTTCTCGCACCCTTTTTACGAAAAATTTACCTGAGTAGTCCGAATTTTGTATAGTCAAGTGGTTTACTGATCGACTCCTCTTACTGATTGATCTTCATAACGAATTATTAAACAATAGACTCATTTGCCATATAAAGACTTATGTCTCATAGGAATGATTTTATATATATGTTTACGTAAGATATCGGCCCATATGCGAAATTTTGCCAAAATATCTCAAAAATTATTTTTAAAATGAAAATAGGCTGTACACAGTAGAAAGTGATTTTGAAACGACCGGACAGTGTAATAAAAGGTCCTTGACCTAAAAACATGTCAGTGAATCAAATTTCAACATAATGTCTCCGAAATTAGCGGGTTGTAGGTTGAACACAAACAAATAAGACGGACGAATGGACAGACAGGAAATTTCTATTTCATGAAGGCGGAGGAGGAATCGATCTATTTCACGTTGTTCTGCATTTTGCATACATTTGCACAAACTTAATATATTCTGTACCATTTGTGGTGTAGGATATAAAAAGCGCTCGATATCCAGAAATCCTCAAAACACACGTTTATTAAATTTGCAAAAATGTATATTTATATGCCTCGCAGAAGATTGATGCTTCGAATTGGTGCTGTAGTCCATTTTCTGAACAGATCTTAAATATGGGTTTTTGCAGTAAAAAGCAAATCTCTCTCCGTTTACTGCGAAACGACGAAACTCATGAACATAATTCTCACTTAATAGACACCAGCTGCCAGCTAAAAATGACATTCTTTCAAAAAAGATTGATATTAATGCCACATGACTTTTATAATAAAACATTTATTTTTTAGAAACAATTTTTTGTACCTAACTGAGAGTAATTTAGGTTGAAATATCAAGACGGCAAATGAATAAATACCTTATGCTACTCAAGATCACATATGCAAGGAATTATTGACAATAAATTTACATCGAAGAGAAAAAAAGATTGAATTATCGTAGTTTAGGGTACAAGAAATCAATCGTTTTTTGACATCCATGTTAGAGCTCCACAGCGAAATCACTTTTATTTTAACTATTTCCTTTGATCGACGATGGGACGGACGCTCCTTAAATCTTACCTCCTTTCACTTCACTTACATTTCCAACTGAGTCTCTTTTGATAATGGCTTGGCTATATTCCACCCATCTTTTGCTGACAAGAACAAGTCATGCGATTTTTATATGTTTCGTTACTTAACGCAGCTAAGTTATGCGGCATATTAAAGCCTCCATAATCATACCGCGTACCCTTAAAATCTGGAGGAGTCACAACATCACCATAAAGCTGACATAACTTTTTAATCCACTTATTTGTCGATATTGGTAAACGTTTGCTGCCTGTGATACATTTTTTTTGTTGTAAATGTTCGCGCAGCAGTTCAAGGAAGACATCTGTAGTAGCCGGATCATCGCATTCATCGCGTCTACGAACCCATCGCCCACCAAGCGGACACTGCCAATTTCGATAATTTTCTGTAAACGATCCTGAGCTCCGCCTCTGATTCTTTTCAAATGGACCATCAGTATGTGCTGCTGTGCAGTTATTCGAATCATAGACTGGAGCATCAAGGAAATAGTTAAGAAATTTTCGCGTACAAATACCTCCACGAGTCATATCGTTCACCTTATTATTATATTGGTTATCACAGTTTTGCATGACGGATCCAATACGCTGAGATATATTCGGTTGATCACCGAAATAATAGCAAAGACGGGATGAGTTTCTATAGTTGTTAGGGAAAGATTTTGCTGCGGTGCTATAATAAGAATTCATTGCTGGATTCCTACAATTCCTACATATCTGATGAATAGCGCAATCGATATTAACGAAAGGAATTTCATGCCATTGTTTCAATAAACGGTAATTATTTACCCAACACGTTTTGGCCATGTTCCTATTAACAATATTTACAATAATGTCATACGTTTTATTTCCTTCATTCGTTTATCTTATAATAAATTTTTCTTTTTTAATTTAGTTTAAGTTTAATGATTTTCTCTTTTTTTTTTTTGTTTTTCTTAAAGAGAAATTAATAGATTAAAAATCGGAAAACACTTTTGATTTGAATGCCAATGCAAATAAAATAAAAAAAAACAATTTTAACTTCATTTGTTTGTTTATCTTCTACTTTGAACAAAGTTGAAAATTGGGAATACTATCCATATGTTAATAAGATCGCTTTCTCCTTGAACTATTTGACAAAATTTTCTACTTCCAGTTAATCTTTCAAATAAATTTGGATAAAAAGAAGATAATTCATTCATTGATTTCAAGTGAGATAATTTGAGCGAAATTAATCAAAAATCGATCCAAATATAAAGACATTATAATGTATTACGCGAACCCATTGCTGGGCTCAACAATGAAGTTTTTCTATATTAACCTCAAACATCAAAGATATTCCCCGCTATTAGGTTAGATACGATCATGGCCTTAACTTCTCCATCAATCGGACGAGGATATCTTCAAACAATTTGCCCGATTTTCAGTAACAATCTGGAGATAGATAACATGGGATGTCCAACAATTTATACTATAAAGTGTTGATAAAAAAGTAGAAAAAAAGACAAAAAAACCATAAGGCTATTAAAAGAGAATTTCTACACAGACAGTACTGATGTGAACAAAGCGTAACGCGACTGTATCTTTTTGAAATACCCGTTCCACGATATCAATATGTACATTTTATTATTATACGCTACATCACTTGTGGTACAGAGCATATTAAGTTAGTGTGGATGTATGAAAATTCATTAGGAAAATTTTGGCTTGGCACAGTGGGATGGGAAAATGAATTAAATTGATTTTTGAATTGCTGCTTTACCCATCGTATTCTATAGATAGATCTAAGCTGCAGCAATTATTATCTGTGTTTTAATCGGAATAAGAGGCTTTCGGAGAAATGATTTGGAACAAGTGGTAAAGTCATTGCAGAGAAATATTAGAAAAGCGTTCGGCCAATTGTGTCTCTTTTAAAGATGATAATTTCACAAAAAAAACAACATTTTTTGTAGAGAACTTAACAATACTGTTTAATAAACTGTAGGTATTGCCAAATGTAAATATCTAACTCTATATAAGTTCTGTTGTCATCAAATATTGTTTGAAGATGTTTAAGGCTCTGACTTCATTACCAGGAAGACCAAACATAGTTTTCGTTCACGTTCAAAATAAAATGAAGCCTTGTGCACGTTGGAGATCGCAATAAATCTTTTATCAAAATGCCGACATCCATTTTGGCTTTCACGCAATAATTACACTTCCTATATGCGAGTAAAACAACTGCGGCTAATAAGATCTAGCGGAATCTATACCGACATATGTACATTCTGCATAGATTCAACAAATTTTGTTCGCAGTATGGGCCACGGTTTAAGACTTTCGCAAACAGAGACGAGAAGATATAATAAATACTATCTTACTGTGTCATGTTTCGATTACGATTCCGAATTGATTAAGCCATGTCTGTCCGTCTTTGTGCCTGTGCGGTGTTTGTTATGAGCACTCTCCTGATCGCAAAAACGGAGATATCAACTTCAAGCTTAATGGAAACATTTGAAGCTTTTACACGCAGGTTGATATTGAAAGTATGTCAAATTGGTCAGAGCAGACCACAGCAATTGGTCCACGGCAGGCCGCGCCGTGGAGCGTAAACTGAACACAGCTCAGTTTGTTCTAACAAAAACTTGTTGATTTTTGCTTCTTACTCAGAAATTATAAAACTAAGAAGGCTGAAATTTTCCACATTTACTTCGCGAAGCACTCTGATTGTTATGTGTAAAAATGGAAAAAATGGGCCATGCCCACAAAAAGTTACAAGTGATTAAATTATATTTTTTTCGCTTTTTTGAGATTTTATGCTTATTTATCGTAACGCAAACAAGCCCGTATGTTTAAAACTATTTTATACATTCCTCAAGGGAAGATGTATTATCTGCCTAAAAATGGGTTAATTCTAGAATAAAAATGGCAGACATCGCCATTAATTTTTTCTCAATAATACCAACGATATGGATATCGAATAAAAGAAATTGAAAAGTAGAATGCGAAAAGCATAGTGATGGGTATGCGGGATTCGGCCCCAGCTAAATATAACTTGCTTACTTGTTAAATTATCTCCTTATGAATCTATGATAATCATATGATCATATAATTAAGTCAACTGATGCCAAGTGATGATTGCCATTGATTCTATCAGTTTGACGCCTTTCATACTTCGAATTATCAATGAAAAAATTTTTACTATTCTCCCTTCCAATTTTTATAACATACACATCTAAGTTGCATACAATTTACGAAATGGAAAAACGCCTACTCTCTCGTGAGTTTTCAAGAAAATCAAAATAATGAATGCAGATTCTCTTCCCTTGGCTGCGAAAAACGGTAGTTAGAACTAAATCTGTCGAACGAAAATAAAAGGAGAGACTAAACGGCAGTGACATAAACAAAATCATTAAACATTTCCCTAAGGACATGACGCATACATTATCGTGTACAAATATTATACAATCTGATTGAGGAGGTGTAACGTTCCTTAAAATGCGACTCTGTTTATCATAAACCATAATATAATCTGTCTATCGTAATGATAGATATAATTTGGCATCACTTGTTAATTCATAGCCCACATATAATGACCCAAGTCGTTAGAAAATAGAAACGCAATTAGCTTAAGCAAGCTTAAGGCAAAAATCTTGAACTCCACTTTCTTAGCTTTAGTAACAAACAAATAAAAATAATTATTATATTAAAATTTTTTCATAACAACATATTTGGCCGATATTACAGTTAACATAAATCTGTCCCTTATCTTTTCCTCTTTACTACGCGCAGCGATGAATTGCACTGATTTTCATTTCTTTCATTCTGCGTTGAAGACACACTTATGCAATGATCACATACAATATTTATTTATAATTAATTTTAATTGAAAATTGTTTTCAACGTATTCTACGAATTGACAAAATTTGAAAACTATTTTCAATAAAACAAAAATTAAAAATAAAAAAATGCTCTCGTGTTTTCATCCTATTTTGTATTTTTTCTTAATATTATTTACGTCGATCACGGATTGCATTAATCAAGTTACTTTGTCTACTGTCTTCTAGCAGGAAGAAATTCTGTTAGCACAAGAATGTAAGCCTAAAAATGTTCTTCGCTTGCGGATGGATTCTTTCGAACGCTGATGGGGATTTATATTAAATTTATGACATGAAATGGTTGTCTGCGGACGCACATTAAACATGGGGACATTTCCATAATTTTTGCACTCAAAATCCATATGTTTTAAAGAAGTCCACGTTAAAAAGCCATTTCGTCTAGCTTCTTCAAGATCCAATTTAACACGTTGGGCTGCCTTTTGGTAGCGTATAAAAGAATTATCGGATTGTCGATAACATGGATCGCGCTGCACTGCTTTTATTTTTGGATATATCATCGGCCAAGGACAAGCATCGGCCGGACGTAAGAAACGTTTTGGTCTTCTCGACGACTTAATTCCGAATTTTTCTATTGGTTGCTCAAAATCGTTAATCATATAGAACGCTCTTTGACATTCATGTAAAGATGTATACGGCGAGATCTTTTCCGCTAGTCTGAGATCGCGTATTTCGGAAGGAAAAATTAAACATGGGTCGTCAACATCTTTTTGACGGCATCTTGTCGTTTGTGCGCCGGTTTTTTTAAAATCTGTTTTATGTTTATGGGGTATTAAGTAGCAAAAAGATTCTTTCCTTTTCAAGCTGGTAATACACAATTCCTTTTTCAAATCGTCTATAAGCTTATCAGTGGGTGCGTGTTTTTTCAAGCCTTCCTTACACTCCTCAGCGAACAATTCTTTTTTCAATTGTTGCTCATACTCGTCAGGGGGCGATTCTTCTTTCAATTTCTCCTCAAGGTCATCAGCAGGTAATTCTTCTTTCAATTCTTGTTTATAGTCATCAACAGGTAATTCTTCTTTCAATTCTTGTTTATAGTCATCAACGGGCAGTTCTTTTTCCAATTCTTCTTTATGGTCATCAACAGGCGGTTCTTTTTCCAATTTTTCTTTATGGTCATCAGCAAATGCTTCTTCTTTAAATTCTATTTTATCGTCATCAGATTGTTTACTGAAGGGTTCTTTGTACTCATCGGGAGGTGATCCTTTTCTTAAGCCCTCTTTACGCTCAACACTAGACAATTCCCCTTTCAAGTACATTGAGGCCTCATTTCGGATAAAGCTAGCCTTAAGCATATCGCTTTCCAAGTCTTGGTCATCTTTAGTACCATTTCTTTTCTTTAATAAAAGCCTGCTTTCCTCGACTGTATACCGCCTTTTTTTCAGTTTTTTCTTTTGCTTACCATTGTACAAATTCTTTTTCACATTTTGCTCAGGTTTAGCTAGTTCAAAACCGCTCTCTTCTAGAGTGGATGTTCGCCCAACAATAGGGAGATCTTTTTTACCCTTGTCAGTGCGCAATGACTGTTCCAACTTTTGTTCAAGCGTAGCTGGCTCAATAACATTCTCCTTTGGAATGGATGTGCGTCCACTACTAGGCAGTTCCTTTCGTACTTCTTCCATATACTTATCAGTAAGAAGTCCTTTTTTCAGATATGTTGTATGCTTTCCAGCGCGCCTTTTCTCTGCAAGGTGACTTATACGTGGCTGTATTTTAAAATCGGTATTTTGCTCTTTAGCGTGTAGCAGCATTTGTACAAATTCGTCAAGTTCAGGTAGCTCAAGATCATCACGCTTTTTAGTTGTAATTCGCTTAGGCGTAGTATGATACCTTTTCAAGCCTTCTTTCTGCGGCTGCTTCCTTAAGGCTTCTTCACGATCGTCAGTAAGAGAGTTTTTCTTCGAGTCTTCTTTATACTGGTCCTTACGTAAGTCTCTTTTCCATTCCTCAGAAGACATTTTCCTTTTCAAATCCTTCTTACCCTTACCTATGCGCCATTTCTTATCATGCTTATCAAAATGCATTCCATGTGTTAAACTTTCTTTGCGTTCCTTTAAGAATGTGCCAAACTCAAGTGGCGCGCTATCGAGACCTTTCCCATCAGGTTGCAATTTCCTTGTTGAATCTTGTTTATCTTCATCAGTGCGTGGTTCGCTTATCAATTTCTTCTCACCGCCCTCGACGTGCGGTGCTTCTTTCACGTCTCGTTTATGCTCAACAACGTGTTCTTCCTTTGTTAATACTTTTTTAGGCTCATCGGAAACCTTTTTCAAAGTTTTTCTCTCCTCGCTAGAATAAAGTTCTCTTGCCAAGCCTTTTTTAGTCTCACGTGACTCAAGTTTTGTCAAGTCTGTTTTATCATCACGGGGTTCAAGTTCCTTTATCAGGTCTTTTTTATCTTCATCTTCTTTTTTATCCTCGGCAGTTTGGAATTCTTTGTCACCGCCACGCTGTACTTCCCGAATGTCTCGCTTTTGGTCATCCGAATCTTTTTTCAAATCACCGGAATCCTTTTTTAAGTCTTTTTTATCCTTATCGGAATAAGTCAAGTCTTTCTTATCCCCACGGGATTGAATTGGTGCTTTTGGTGCTCCCATTCCCGATATGGCGCTTCTACCCCTGTCACTATGTAGCGGCTTTTTCATTTTCTTCTTATCGTCCATTATTGACATTACTGCAGACAATCTTTTTTCAGAATACGTATCACTTTTTCTTGGTAAGCTTTCGCTTTCCTCTTGTTTTGAGACCGCGGAACTTGACCTTTGATTCAACATAATTTTCTCCCATATAACTTTATACGGGTCTAAGGACGATCTTATTAATTGTTTGGAACGTAGATATTGAGGTGCCGATTTTCCTCGATTAAAAAACGGTTGCTCTCTTCTTTCACTATATCTCCTTTTTATTGGTAGGCGAACCCTATTAATTTTGCGATAATCTTGTTCCACTTCACCCTTACGAACTTGCTTTTTTAAATATGTTGGTTTTCGCGTTGCCGTTAAGGCGTCAAGTTCTTTTCGATGTCGACGCATAGATTCTTCGGAATCTCGCATAACTAATCCGTCCGTTTTTTTCCATATCTCTCGTAAATGTGGTTTGCGAATGCTTTTTAGAGTTTTTTCTTTTTACCTAGTACCGGTTCGGATACTGTTTTCTTACTCCCCTTTGTAACATTTCCACTTTCTTCATCATAGTAGGATTTTTGTGGTGTTACGCCTAACGAGGATGTTGGTCTTAATGGTTCTCCGCTCCTCTTTAGTTCCCTGGATCTGTACTTTGGCAAATGAGCATTTAAATTATATAACTGATTCATGCGTTCATTATGCTTACGTAACAATTCCAAAAATTCCGGGGACATATAATTTGTTGACCCTTCTTCATCTACATTGATCCAATTTCTTATTGGTGGTTTGATGCCTAAACACTCCAGAGGTGGTGCACTAAATAGAGATTGATTCTGACAAAGATATTGACGATATAGCAGAGCCTGTTCCGGAGTCAGCTTTCTAATATCCGTTAATAGTTTTTGCAATTTCTGTTGGTCCGCAAACCATTTGGCAGCTATATCTGGTATTACAATACCAGACTTTCCTGCTGCGATCCACAAATTGCGGTGGACTTCATCGCAAGCAGCACATTTATGATATTTTGATTTACGTTTGATGTATTCGTAACGCCAAGGCGATATGAAATCTTGAGACGTTTCGTAATAGTTCGTATTCGGTCCATAATAGTCACCGCAACGGGACGCTGCTAATATTGGCGAAGTCAAGTATTTGAAACAGCCTGTTTTACGAAATTTATCGAAAATTTCGCTTTCATCCCGTGGGCATTGTTTGCTCATTTCCTTTCTCGCAATTTCTATTTAATTTTATCTATTTACAAAAAAATTTTGAATTTGAAAAGCGAAATAGTTAATTGCACATGCATAAAAGTAGCAATCGAGAATTACTATACAAAGCAAACGGGACAACAGAAAGAAAGATTGCCATCGTTCGTACATTCTTGATACTACAAGAATTGAATTTTTCCAACGATTATAAAAACTTTCAGAAGACGCACCTGCCTCTGGTTTTGAACAACGCAAGCTTACTCAGGCATACATTTCATCGATTTACTTTACTTGAATTTATTGATTTTCGTGCATCCATTCTAAATATTTTCTCTAACATAGCAGTCTTTGGAGTGACTTTCTTCAACGCCAATCACATTTACCCTTATTGAAACTCAAGCAACCCTTCGTGCATTAGAATCGTTCTCATAGTCCACAGTGAAGAAACAACCGCTAAATCGTTGTACAAACAACTCCTTACGGATTTACTAGCAGAATTATCCGAGTGACACATCTAAAATTGTTTTTACTGTTTCCTTTATTTCTCCTAAGGATAATAATGAAATAATAGAAGTTGGTCTTTTGAAAGATTATTGTTTCATGTTTGCAGGAATTTACGACGCATTCAGTAGGGGAAAATTCTGCATATTCCGCGACAGCCTACAATGACACGTCTTCAGTTGTACAAATCCGAGAAAAATTAATTCAACATCCTATTAAACTGAGACTCATATGGGTGCATAGCCATGCGAGTAATGAGCTAGCGGATCTCGCACCTGAAGAAGCTTGTAATTCACTACGATTGATATTTTTCACCTACAATATGATAGACTTAAGATTCTTTATACATAAGCAATCTCCTGTTGTGAAGAAGTCCCAGGTGCCCTAATTTAGAACACTCTGATCATCCATTCCATACTAATCTAACCCGCAATCAACTGTTAGGCAAGAATAGAGGTCGAATTAATCTCGCACTAAAACATGTACGTGTTCCAAAATGTTAAATGGCCTTTTGCCTGCCACCTATCTATCGACTTTTTTGAGGATATTAAAAATGGTTATTTTATTCAATTTTACAATCCTTGGTGCAAGTATTTGTCTGCTAAGTGCAGAATGCGAACTATATTGCCGATGCACCAATTTATCCCTTTAAATTAGAATAACTCTATTGAGACAATCGTGGATAGAACTTGTTCGCGAACTCGCGCCTTATACAACACATAGAGTCCGATTATCTCTGAGTCTTGTTGTTGTTTCGATAGTATTTAAGCAGCAAATTTTAAACCAAATTTCGTTCACTTCATGCAACACATACACACCATGTTTACTTATCATCTCAAGCTTCAGTAAATGTCTGGTAGCACTTGAAAGATCAATGTTGATGTTATGTGTTACAATATAGAAATGCGGATTTTTATTTTTTTTGTTTTTGCCTTTTTATTTTATTTCCAGGATTGTTTCAGCCATACAAGCCGCATTTTCATTTCTGGTGGGTTTCATAGTTTGCAAGTCGACATGCAGTAAATCATTTGTATATGCTTCGCATTGCCTAATGGAGGGTTACGGCTGGTTTGGTACCGCTTATTTTATGTACGATATTTGGTCTATGTACAAGGTGCATAAGCAAAAAATTACCGATAAATTAAAGTTAATGCGTTTGACATCGAACGCATCATTTATGCCGAAAGCGACAAATGGTCAAAAGAATGGTGGTCTCTATGATAAATATATGGCTACAACATTTAATGCGAATGGTGAACGTCTAAAAGCTTTAGATATCGTGTATAATAATGATGAGATAGCGGATTATGTGGATGATGCAGATGATAACGTGCGACATAAGCGACATCATGAGGACGAAATTTATGATTATGACGGCGAATGTGTACAGATACCGGAGAATGGAAAATGGGGCTTTCTCAAATATGTACTAACACATCCAATTATGATGATACATCATGTATTTGTGGGCACAGTTGGATTTTTGGTGGTAACAGTAAGTCTAAAAATATAAGTTTATAATCGGCAAATTTATTAATAAATTTCTTTGTTTCTTTCCCCCTTTCAGTATATACGTGGTGGAGGTCATTGCATTTATAGCTATATGTTCATGATGGAGTTTTCCACTCCTTTTGTATCGTTACGGAGTATTCTAAG
Organism: Glossina morsitans morsitans; assembly: GCA_001077435.1. NCBI lineage: Eukaryota > Metazoa > Arthropoda > Insecta > Diptera > Glossinidae > Glossina > Glossina morsitans. The sequence goes on from CCAG010007961.1 coordinate 74,718, forward strand.
TACATTGGGTTTAAAAGAAACTCGCATATATATTATAAATGGGTTGATAATGTTATTGTCGTTTTTTATCTGTCGTGTGTTGATGTGGCCTTATGTTATGTGGCGCTATAGTTTGGAGATTAAACTTAATATATGGCAAGCTATTTATGGTTTACCAGCTGGTTGTATTATAGGAATCCTAGTGCTATTCCTGCCACAGCTCTATTGGTTCTTTTTAATGCTTAAAGGAGCCTTAAAGGTATTCCAAATAATTTTAAAAACAATATAGAGAAACAATTTTTTTCTCATTTTTTGTATTATCCTAATTTATAGGTTTTCTTTCCCATCAACTCTTTGAAAAAGAAAATGATATTAGATAAAACAATCTTATCAGACGTCAACGGTAAATGCTCAAATGGCAGTGACCGGTCAACGAAAAATGGTTCTTTATTGCATTCTCTTGAAAAGCTTTAAAATTCCGTTAATTTTTTTCATAATTTTAAGATTTTTCTCGTTATATCCCAAACCAATAATTATACCTTAACATATTTTAAACTTGTCAGTAGGTGTATTTATAATTATAAAAAAAAAAAAAATGTAATAATAATAATAATACTAAAAATGAAAAAAATAGTTGAGATAAATGATCTCTTTAATCTATCTACCGAATTCGTGTCCAAAAGCATAAAATATGAAGCAAAAAAGAAAGAAAAAACCCTTATAAATGGCATTTAAATTAGCGAGAATAAAGGTGCTTAAGCCACGATCATGTAAACACTCATTTACAGTGTAGCCTTTTTTTCGCTCTTTATTTCATTCTATAAAATTTAATTTAATTAAGCAATTTTATCGCGTTATAACTTTTAGTTGTTATTTAATTTTTTAAAGAAATTCCAAAAATGTTCTTAAAACAATTTTCGCATGTTTCACACACCTTTTGTAAATAAATATTAGGAAATTGTCTTCCGTTATAATACCTAAAAGATATGATCTTGTACTTTCTCATTATCTTACCTGGCTCTTTACATTGAAGGTATCGCAATTTACTTTCCTAACTCATAACACTACGGATCAGAAGCTTTTATAATTCTTGCGATAAATTTATATTCTCTCTTCCACGAGATTTCGTGTCGCACTAAGGCAAATGAATATATCCAAAGATATTCGACGAATATTTAAAATCATCATATCTTTTGCTATAAAAACATGCTATTGCGATACAATGGCTCATCGCGTACGTTTTACCTGTAAGCTTAACCTTACGCCGCACAAACCTCTTTTCTCCTATAATATAAGTAAGAAGGCTCTAAACCGTCTCATTCTCCAAAAAAAAAAAATATATATATAAAAAAGAAAACCGAATGGTTACAAAATATAAAATGGGACATCCGTTGATTTTTTTTTTTTTTTCTTATCAACTATAAAACAAATAATGGCCAATTCATTTCATAAAAATGCACATTTGTCACATATTTCGTATTGAAAAGTGACTCGCAATGACGATTTGCTGAAGCCAACGCTTCTCATCGGTATTCAATGCAAAATATTTCTTATACTAAACTTTACAAATTCAATGTAATATTGCCCAGATCAATTAAAACTATAGAAGATTTTTTTTTAATTGTATAACACTATAGTGAACCGCGGCCCACTATTAATACCCTGCACCGCTCTTTTGAATCTATTGGTGTAATGAAAAATGGACCTATTTCAAATTCTTCTGGTTGTGTGATTATCTGATCTGACTGCACATCCGCAAACTTAATATACCCTTGTGTAGAGTATAATGATGCAAAGAAAATTGATGATTAAAGAAAAAATCGCATACGATTAACCGAACCATTAAATTCTTCTCACTCAAACATTTAATATAGTAAGAATTTTTTTTATTTCCCCTTGTATTGAATATTTTATAAGACTATTATAACAATTAAAAAAAAAAAAAAACCAACAGATGACCCACCGTAGATTTTTTTTAAAAAACAGTTAGCTATATTTGCGTTATTCTGTTGAACAGACATTACATGCGATAGCCATTTCATCAGTTTTGAAGTCGCACAAGCAAGAAAAATTCAATGCAATAAAATTGTTTTCGTACATACACTACATTTTTTTTACAACTAACTGCAATCATTAAGCAGTTTTTCAGATACTTTAATAAAATGTCGTTGATAAAAAATAAAATTAAAAAATTAATTTAAATAAAAAATTTTTTTTTTTTGTATTATATGTGTACGTGAAGGTAAATGTAAAATTCATTGTAGTTGCTTACTAAAATCTGGCTTGCGATAAATTATAATGGGACGCAATCGGAATTATAACATGAAATAGTTTATTTCGTCTTTTCATTTTTAATTCTCGTTATCAATTGATGCGGGACACACCCAGTTTGAAAATAAAATGTGGAAATGTCACGAAAACATATTGGCATATATTAGAAGAAAAAAATATTTTTTTTAACTAGAACTTAAAATCATCAGAAAGAAAAATTATGCGAAAAGAAGCTTAAAAATGTAAATTTATACTTCCAGAAAATATACGAAATAATTGCTTTATGACAACATGAAAAAGTAAAAAGTAACAATCCAGCCTACGTCTTACCAATAGAAATTTAATAATATTCGATGTGCTTTCCCACAAATGTTGATAATTAGTTATTTGGTACTGATGAAAAGAGAAAAGATAATATTATGTATAAGAGTTTAGAAAAGTAAAAAATGAAAATTATTTAATGAAAGTTTACAATAAAATGATTAATAATAATTAATATCTTAAAAAATATCTTAAATTTATTAACGTAAAAATATACTTATAAATGTTTTACAAGAACAACAATAAACGAAAATAAAGTACAATATAATACAAAAATAATTTATTTTTGAATCAAATCATCTGTGTTCTATTCCCTTAACACTACAACTATCGAGTATGTCATTTTGATGGCTTTTAAATTTCAATCTTCAAAAAAATGATTAGATCCGATGTTATACACTAAAATTTTTTTGGTAATTTGTATTAATATGAAAAGACGTTGAGATATCTATTATGAAGTTTTTTTCTGCCTACTCTAATTTTGATGTACCGATGATAGATATCATTTTCTACCGAAAGGAATCATTTCGATCCCCTTTTTTGTAATATCACGATCGCGAAAATGGATATAGAAAACTGAAATCTGGCACAAACACTTCTGAATTAATGAAATATGCAAAGTTCAAAAATGGGTGTGATCTGCCAATACCATATATTATTCTATAATTTTATATCTCTCATATTGGCCCGCTGCGCCAAAACAACTGTAAAAACGACTAGGTAGGTTGAGTGGAAAAATTAGTGCGCAAAATTGTTTTATGAACTAAATATTTAGCACATATAGCAATTATTTTATTTATATTGGTTTTTGCGATCAATTTAATGGCACGTTGAGAACATTTCCGACACGAGTAAGCCATGTGATACCAAAAGAATCCGGAAAAATCGCGTCTATGGTTTTAATCCTTGCTAATGAATCAAAAATTTTCTCTCTTTCGTGTATGCGTATAAATAAATGAATTATTCAGTGTTTGGAAAGACTCGTGTTTATGTAAATTGGAATTATCAATTGCTTAGGAAATCTAGAGAATGAATATATGGTTTACTTTGTTTTTAGCACTTTTTTCTCGAAAATGCAATTTAATTAACTTTATGAATAAAAAATTATTCTTCCTGGATGCTTGTGCTTTTTCACAAAACATGTTATTTTCATTTTTACGTCAAGTTTTTTTATAAGTCACAAATATAGATGTGCAATGCATGCTATGTTTTGCTTTATGGTTCAACTATTTATATTACAACTTTGTGCAATTTCCCGCACCATCCTTGCTCGAGGTATTGCAACAGGCGCGTTGGCATTTGTTTTAAATAGTTGCTTCCCCGAATATAATTCTGAGCTATTTACTAATTCCCCCCTGTCAAGAAATTAACGTTCGTACTTAACACAGCTTCTGCATAATTAATGCATAAATTTATTATCAGTGGTACCTTCCCAATGATGGGTCAAATATAGCTAAGATCCTCTGAATGTTTTAAAACCATTTTATACCACTTGAACCTGTATTCGTTAGAAAAAAAATTAAGACCTCAACTGTTTTGCATTAACTTTTCCTCAATGAAATTCAAAATTTGATACCTACAGGACCAAGCATCCCTCTGTAAGGTACCACTTTTCACCGGTTCTAACTAAGAAGAGCTGGTGGTACTCTAACATTTTTATTTGAACTAACTAATTTAAAGGAACTGCTCGAATTCGGACTAAACTCGAAATAAAAAAATTAGTATTAAAACTTTTTCCACTTTTCGATGATCGAGGTGGTGGTGATTTCTCAACTCTTCCAAATATTTAGAGGGAGAGAGAATGTTTGCGAGAAAAAAATCAAAGAAGAATGAAAAACAAATAATAATTTCATAATCAGCTGCGACCAAATTTTTAGTTTTTTATACCCATCACAATCTTCATTTTAAAAAAGAGAAAAAAAAGGTCGAAAATAGTAGTTTGCCATACTCTCTAGGTGGGCATGACTAATTTCTGCTATTTTTTGAAGTATAAATAGAAATTTCTATCGTTTATCTGTCATAATTTATGCGTAACGAACGAAAAGCCCAAAAAACGAAGGTATTCTCAAATATAAGCGTCTTGTTTTACCAATTTGACCTATTTTTAAAATCAACCTGCTTGCAACGACTTGTAATGTTACTGTCAAATATGTTACTTTTACTTTCGTTTATAACACAACTTGGACTAACATTTTCAAAAGCTTAATAATGGCTTTCTTTTTGTAAAATATACAAAAAATGAGCGCTGGGATTGCTTTTATCCCTAAAGTAAAAATTCGGCATTAGTAACGTTGCTGCATAATATTGAAAAATTCTCTACAAAACTGATTTAATTTTCTATAGAATTGTATTTGCAAACCCTATATAGAGTGCACTAAGGACGTCAATATTAATAATATAAAACATATTATTTTAAATTTTAAGTATTAACATATTACTTTAAATTTTTCATAATACCTATACGAATATATGCAAACCTACATATCTTGCCTTATGTTCATGTTTCATTCATTTTTTTCAATATTTAATACAGGGTTGCATAGAAAGTAGCAGGTTCAGGCTTTTGAATTTAGTGTTTTATTTGTCCATTGTGCTTTGATTTTATGTTACTATTTTACTCCAGCTCTATAATATGACGATTTACCAGCATGTGCAGTACTCCAAAAAACATTTACAATAATTAAGCAAGCTAATTCTGATTTGACTACATCGCAACAAACATGTATTTTTATTAAGGCAATAGTTTCTCCTAGATGACTAGAATTAAAATTTGTTAAGAGTGAAAAGTGAACGAAATATAAAATAAAAATTAATCGTAGGACGAAAGTTGCGCATTAACATTGCCTTAAAAGCTCTGCAAAAGAATATTTCATCATGCGTTTGAACATCTTACAAGAAAATTATTGAAATAAAAGAACCAAATAACTTCAAGAAGTAAGGTAATGTATGCATTCAATTCTATTTTCCAGCTTTGTTAATGTATATATATTATTATAATAATGAAATTAGTTCAATATAAGACATTATGGCGAACGTCATGAAAATGAGGCTATTTAGGCTTTTGTTTGCATGTTCTTATAAAATTCATTTTGATCCGTTTTCATGTAACAAAAATGTCAAAACACTAATTTATAAACAACATCAAATTAAATAATATGCATATAATATATATATTTACGTGTAATGTATATATATACATCAACATATTTTATTACTCAACCGTATGTAACATCAAATTAATAACCTCCGCAGAAGAAAAAAAGGAAAACCCGGGAAAAGCTGCTAAACAGCTCAAGTAAAACAATTTTTATAGTCAAAATTTTGCCAATGAACTAAATGTTTTTTTTTTTTTAAGTACTTATATAGGTAAGTTCTAGTTCATTGCGGCTGTACATATATGCCCATTGCCAATGAAGATTATCGTGTATATCTATTTTCATTATTAGTTGCTTGTATCTAAAATTTAAAATTAAAAATATAAATTTAGGCTGATATGGTGATAAGCTTTTTGATAACCTTAGTGGGGTTTTAAAATGTTTAATATATTTTACTGTAAAGTTAAATTTTGTTGATATCATTGAAATAATTATGTTTTCTCAATATTTTTTTTCTGCACAAATATGTTATTTCAAATTTTATAAGAAGTTTTTTGTACATTAGCGTAAACAAAAATTCAATACATATTGCCTTGTGATTATTTCGCAATTTTCAATGCAGAAGTGTGTTAAAAACAGTGAAGTCGAAGGTTTTTAATTTCACACAGACTGCGTTCTTTTGGTAAGTTAAAATCTTCATTACTAGTTCTTTCTATTTTTGAGAAATGACAATTGCTGACCATTTCAAAATTTATGTAAGAAATAAATTTCTTTCGATTTCATGGTGTGCCGTACAATGTGTTATTTTATTGCTCACATATATGTACGCGCAAAAGTAACGTCCGCAGCAACAAGAACAACAGCAAAAATGCGAAGGGAGGTTGAGTGCAAAAATTTGCGCCCAAAATTATTTTAATGAACTGCATGTGCAGCTTATAGAGCATTACTTATATGGATAAAATATTAGTTTTGCGATAAGTTTAATGGGACATAAAGCACATATTGGGAAAAGTTAGCTTTGTGGTTTTAATCCTTGTTAATGGATCACAAGTTTTCTTTTTTTTCGTTTATGTGTATATAATAATACAAACGTCTCGTGCATTTAGGTTCCAGGACATTTAGAATAATGCAAAATAAATGAATTATTCAGCGTTTGTAAAGACGCGCGTTTAGTTAAATTGGAATTGCAAATTTCTTTTGAAATCTACGAGATGCGTGTATTGTTTACATCGCTTTTAATACTTTTTACTGGAAAACGCAATTTGGATAATTTTACGGACAAAGAATTAATTCTCCCGTCTTAAATGTGTGTGATTTTTCCCAAAACACGTTATTGTGAATTTTACACACAATTTGTGTTTTATAATTATGTGTACATATGTCCAATGCATGCTATATTTTGATTTATGTTTCATTTCGCCTTCTTTTACTTTTCGATGTTGACTTTCGTTAATCGAGTTAAGGTTTTTATTTTCACATCAATTGCGTTTTTATTTACTAATATTTTATTCCAGCTCTGTAATATGGCAGTTACCGGAGGATGCAATCCAGAAGCGGCAACTTGCATAAATTACAATCAAAATACATTCTAGAAGCGGCAACTTGCCGATTGTTGAATAATCATTACCACTACGATCAGATTAAAGCAATTAAATACCTATAATGTTACATATAAAGCAAACACAAGTTACTTACATTTTATTATAAATTTGGAATGAATTTGTACATCTAGAAACCCAAAAGTGCTTAAAAAGACAAGGAAAGACATGTGCTTCAACTCTACTTCGCTATTTTGGTTTATTAATTCTTCCAATAGTTTTCTACACAACGCAAATAATTGTGAATATCCCAGCAAAATAATGAAGTTAACATTAATAACTTTCCAACAACATAAAAAAGCTGAAAGAAAATTATTATGGAGAAAAAATGAAAAATTCGGCTTGGTATGAAGTTTTTGAAATTATTGCAATTGCCACTTTTGTGGAACATTGGTTGTCTAATAACTTGATATTTGCTGCCTTTTGGCCCAAAAGATTGTCAGATGAAAGTCAGCGATATGGTCAACCTAGAACAAAATCCATATAATGTCATGGAGAAACTTAACATTGTACTGCAAACGTCGAAACAATTTGAATAAGTATGAACGTTTATGAATCTAAAAGCGATTGGAACGATAAATATAAGGTAAGGCACATACTTCAACTCTATTTCGACATTTTAATTTATTAATATAAATATATATCCATCAACAGCTTTGCGTATAACAGAATCAGTTGGAATAGTACAACGGAATTTTACAGAATTGACGTAATGGAAATGTAATCAAAGTTAGTGTGAATTAACAAAAAACGCAAGTATAAGCATTTGTTTTAAATTTATTGTTTAAGGGAAATATCAAATTGTTTTTGAAGAAAGTTTTTATTCATAAATTCGTAACATTGCATTAACGTTAAAAAAATGTTAAGTATACGTTCTTAATTTTTTGTACAATATCTTTTTCAAACAATATCTAAATTTTAATAAGTTTGCAAAAATGTAACCATGAGTGCTCACTTTTGATCTGCGCTGTGTTTCAAACGTAATTACAAAAAAGTAATTACTCCTGCGAGAATTTTTTATAAAACAAAATGGAATGCTTTGATGCTGGTGATTAATCTTTTTTTCATTTATTATGGAAAAAATTAGTAATATGTAACTTAATTCAATAAAACAATTTAATTACTTCCATTTTGCTGGTGTTTCCGCACGATTGCTGCTGACTTTTTAAATCTCTGACGCATTGGTGATTGTTTTTTGCACCCAGTTTTTTCCAGTTAACATAAGTTGGATTATAAAACTAAGAAGGTTGGTGCGATGGCTTCCGTTGCTACAGGAGCCTCCTTCCCGGAAGAAGGCAAGCCGTGCCAGTATTGTCGCCTGCATGCGCTTGCCGATGTCCCGTTCCAGCATATGTTTTTGCAGAATGGCCATGTGTATGTCGCAGGCGTTACTAAATGCGTCATACACTTGAGGTTTCTGGAACTTAAGCTCCAAGTAGTCGTGTTCGAGAATGACATAATTTCTTCTGTCCTTGGCGATAATGCCATCGCTCGTTTCCTCGTGGGCATTTTCTCTTCTGAGCGTTAAGTCGTTTAGGCATACGCCGCATCCTAGCTGTTTACGTACATACTCAGTTATTCCGTAGCTGGTAAGCAGCGTGATGTAGTCGTCCTCCTTGCCACTTAGTTTACCGGTCATTATGTCGTTAAACACCACGCCATCAAGGTCGTATGGATGGTCGCAAGGATTCTTCCTGGTCTTCCGTCATGTAACACATGTTTTCTATAACATAATAATCGCCGTTTGCTCTGCAGACTCCTCCCCAAAATTTTATCTGATTTTTGATTAGCCGTGCGATCAGCTGCATTATTTTCACCGTCGACAAGGTGCGTTTTTGGTACCATGGCGCCATCTTGCAGAAGAACTTCTCCAAGAGGTCTTGGTTTACCCTGTAGGCCTCGATTGTTATGCCAGGGTATTCCTCTAGTAGCTCCTCCATTAATTCCGCAAAGTTTTCTATTGTTATGATAGTTTCGGTCGCTAGCAGGTCCGTTGGAAGGGGGTCCTTTAAATGGTTTTTCATCTCGGCTAGCACCGCCTTCTGGACCTATCATTTGGAGCTGCAGATTCTGCCTTCATGGAATATAGTGTTTAACTTTGTTAAGGCGGCGTAAAGTTCATATGCCCTCATTGCTTTTTCGCCGGTAAAAATTTTTTTCCGGATGGCTGTTTCTATAAATGCTACCGTTGGAGGAGTCAAGAATTGTACTGATTGCTTGCAGTTTCGAGGTACGTAAAGTAGCAAGCCGGCGCCTCTCCTCTTCCAGTAATTCGGAGTGGACTTGTTCCGCTTGCACTAACCTTGTTTTTATTGTGTCCAAATGATTAGTTGCTTTTAAATCAGACTTTGCCTCTGAACACGGAGTTGCTGTTTGAATTTTGACATTTTGGAACGTAACGACGTTCTTACTCTGGTTTTTCTTATACTATTTATAATCAAGTATGTTGATTTCTGGTTTGTTCATTCAAGTGTTCTAGTCATTACATTCCCTTATTGCACCGACAACCGCTCGCTGACATTATCATATTTCAATATGCTAGAATAAGGTATCGGCTTTCGACAACGATTTTTTTAATTTGTTTTGCAAGCAATTGTAATGCTTTTGTGCGTCAACCTTTTTTTATGATTAATAAACGGAATGAACTTATGACTTGTAAAACCGTAAAGCGAAGCTAAGAAGAAGAAAACGAACGTATTTGAAGATTTCGTGTTTCTTTCTATTTTGTAAACCAAACGAAACGATAATATAATAGCTAGATGTTTAGTGTCTGAGGGATGAAACAATAATAAAAAAGTGTATACATTGCATTAGATTAATTGGATGAATTTTTTGATTTTTTTTTAGTTTATTTTGATTTGGGTTTGGAAAAGTAATTTGACAGTAGAATCTCCAGTTATTACAATATTGGGGTACATAGTAAGCAGATCACTATGCCTTCTTTCGAAGACATACATATCTTCTTTGAGCAAGTGGACAACACTAACCAGCAATTTATTATTCTTAAGACGCAGTTCACAAAAAGAGTTGTAAGAGTAAGGTGCTGTTTTGGCGGGATGTATAGGGTATTGTAACTCTCAGTTTGGCCAAATCCTTATTGAAATTCTTGAATTTGGTAATTTTACCATTTTCCTTCATCTTGCTGCATAAGAAGTTTAACGTCCGGCAAAATGGCCTCAAATGTTCTTTGATATAGATTCGAGAACCTATCTCCCGACTAATAAATCCGAAAGGTTCATATGTTTGGCAAGATAGTTTTTCCATAGCATATCCTTTACAGCCAAGCTGTTGAATTCCATTGAGATGTCATTCTTCTTATTTATATAAGTGTAGTGATTGATGTTCCCATTTGAGATGCTTACATTAAGACAATCAGCGATTTTAATAACGTGTGCCGGGGGATTCACGAGATGGGGCCT
>CCAG010007964.1:0-41852 GCA_001077435.1 Glossina morsitans morsitans
TAGTTTTGCCCATGGATGGTCGTAAAACATAATTGGGATGTTTTGTCATTTTATAGATATGGCACCCATTAATATGGTTTTTTACGTATTAACCAAGCTAGGCCAATAGTAAAGTCGACGAATTCGTTCTAACGTTATTATTTTTTTGTACGTTATATCCCCAATATTAAATAGTTTTCGTTTAACTTAAGCAAACTCGATGATCATTTATGTTTTCCTTCATTTTGGGAAAAAAATAAATTTTTTTTTTTTTTGCATGCGATGTGCATGAAGTGCAAGTGCATGAACGTTATGAATGCACATTCAACCAAACATGAATGTGGAAAGCAAGTCTGAGATACTGAATAAAAGTAGATATTTAAACTGAATCGAATATAAATAAAATAAAATGTGTATATGTAAACTGAACTCAAAATTGACTGAATTATAATAAAATATATATACTTAGACTAAACAAATACAATGATTTCAACAAAAATGTTGAATTACCACTTATTTTCTTTTGCTTTCATTTTCTTTCCTTTTATATTTCTTCATTTTATGGTTACGTTACGCTATGCGTCCAGTACTGTTAGATATAGTTCGATATGATAAAGTTTTATTTTATATATTTCTGTACTTAAATATATCAGGTTCGGTTCTTGTAACAGGGGCAGGCCTTGTTAATATTGTTCAGTTCAGATGCCATATCTGAAATTAAACTACTACTAGCTTTAGCACTTATAATTGAATGAGTGAAAGAGGGTGAAAGAGACGACAAGCCAATAAAAACAACGTTTGATATAATTGGGCTGCAGGTCAAAAATTAGAGTTACCAATCTGTAATAATTACGCGTCCCCATTAACGCTGTCGCGAAAAAATTGCACCTATTTCTCTGACACCACATCATTGCCACAATTTTGTATATACCTATTTCGACCAAAAGGTGTCTTTTTGACACCTTTGCATTTGAATGCAAATAACTGTCTAAATTATTATTCAATTTGTATATATATAGATAATTTGTATTATCATTATAAAACAACTATACATTGCAAAATTATTAACTTAATAAACTTCCAATTTTTGTATATTAAATTTAATCTTCATTATAAGATGTGGTAATCATAATACAATAAAATGTTGTAGAAGATATTTACTAATTCAATAAAACATTTTTTGCAGACGAATGATTTCTCTATTGTGCACGCAACTATATATGCATCCATATAAATGTATGTATTCATTAGTATGTATCCGTGTGTGTCTATGTATATACATATATAAGTTCGTGAATATCGTGAAGTTCAGAATTTATGTGGATTCTTTCTTCTTTCAAATGTGTGTGCATTTGGTTTATCAATATGTAATTTTATTGTTTTTCTTTTTATCGAAGTACATCTATATATACCTCGATGCATTAGGCTTTTTCCAACATACCTTTTATTGACGGGCTTTGCTTAAGAGGACTCTCTTTCTTGTTTAATTTTTCACTCTTCCCTTCTCTATAACGCGTAAATAGCAATTCACAGAATATTATTGCAGCGATCGCTAAAACTTTTAAAATTATTTTCGAAGTACATCTACATATGCCTCGATGAGCCAGAATTTTTCCAACATACCTTTTATTGCTCTTATTGCCTTGTTTAGGAGAACTCTCTGTCTTGTTTAATTTTTCACTCTACGACGCATAAATAGCAACCCACAGAATATTATTGCAGCAGCATAGAATTTGTCAATCCAAATGTTATATTTCCTTTCTGCATGTATATTTGTTACACAGTGAACTAATTTTGATTGCTCTATTGCCTGAGCATTGTTTTATTTGGCATTTTTTCACCTTTTTTGAAAAGGAAGTCATTTCACATGAGATGTCACTGTATTTATTGTTCTTCCTTCACGTTTGTTATCCTCAGCTGTGAATTCTTCTCCTAACTTGAATAAGAAATCTCTCCATGAAATATTTCTCCCCGTCGTTTCTTTGTATAATACCCATGCGTTTATTCCCATCAAATCGAGAATATTATAAAATACTTGCATAGGCAATCTACGGCACTTACATTTGACACTATATTTCCTAGCCATTTGGTCAGTCATATCGACTCCAAATTTCGTGCTATTGTAAAATTTAATTGTTTCAGGAAGACGTTTATTGCTGTTTTTTGTACAGTTTATCTAAACGATAAGATAGCCTATGGCGTGTAGGAGTGCTGATCAGTGTTTACGTAAACCTAACTTGGTTGGTATGACTCGACCAAATGTTTCATCTGGTCGTGCCAACGTGTTGATTTGTTTCTCTCAGCACTTGCAACCGGAAGAGAACTCAAAATGAAACGATCACTTGTGTGTTTACAAGATACAAATTTTATTGGTAAAAATATGAACATATAAATTATAATTGCTATAAACTAACTTGGAATTATAGTGCGATAAATACTTAAAAATGATGCACTTGCATTTTTGGGTTTGTTTACTCCAGAGATATGAACGACTTGAAAAGTGCCACAAAAATGCAATATAAGCAAATTAATGTAAACAACGACGACACACTTCCAGGTCTGGATTATTTAATTTTGTGATATCGTTGTCTGTGGTCAGTTATGCCAAAACAGACCAACACAGAAACATGAATGTTCAAATGCAAGTGCATGAACAATGCTACGTTAATGAATGCAATAATGAATGAAATTCAACCAAAGTTGAATGTGCAAAGCAAGAATAAGGTATTGAATGAAAATATATATTTGAATTAAATCGAATACAAATTGGATAAATATATATAGTTAAACTAAGCAAATACAAATAAAATAAAGTATATATGTTTAAACTAAACTATAATAGATCAGCATTGATCAGAGCATTGATCTCGTTTACCGTTTAGTTTTTTTGGTATTAGTTGCTGTTGCGGAGCTTGCGAAGTTCTTTTATATTGCTTGATCGTAAGTTTTCGGTGTGGGGGTGTAAGTGGGTGCAGGCGTTGTTGGTTGTACTACATGTTTCAATACGTAGCTTTAATGCATTTGTTGAAGAGCTTATCGATTTTGTCCGTGAGAAGAAAAACAACATTTTTGGTTTGGCCGATTATAGCAGACCTTAAAAGTAGTTCTGCTAGATCACAAGATTAAAATTTGATCAATTATAAATTAGATTAATTGTTGGGTCCTGTCACTGGCGCCATGAAGTATTAAAGAGTGGAAAAAAAAATACGAATGGATTTCTTCATAGCTTAATCTTTGTTATTCGGGCAAAGCGCAAATTTAGTCGCAGAATACTTGGCTGTGTTTAAGAATCAGAAATAAGAAAGAAATTTCTTACCACAAGATGAAAATTGTATCTTGACAGTTGAATGAATGTCTCCTCTTTTATTATTTACCTAGTTCGTATATAGTACAATAAATTTAATAAAAATGCTTACTTAGACATTTTCTATCTTGGCTATTCGTTGCATGCAATCACAACGCACAGTTGGAACAATACTTGCTTAACTCGCTACCATATGCACAAGAAAACGCTATTGCTTATTTACACATTGCGAATTTACTTGTACCATTCGTTATATAAATTTATTATCATTACATAAAATTCTGTACCTTAGAGAATGTCTATTTTGCCAGGTTGGTTGAAGTATGGATCAACACAGTGTAGATTCGGATTCGTGTGGAAATATCGAACTGCTGATTTGGTTGAACCGAAATGATTGATGGGATGACAAATGCTTCCAGATTTGTTGAGAAATCGTTATTCCTTGATGCTAACTTCAGTTTTATTCGCCTTGTTGATTTTCGTTGTACAATACCATCGATGCATAGCGAAGCTTCTGATGTTGAAATGGACAACATGAATTGCTCGAAATTCTGCTGAATTTCCATTTGCTGCAATTATTCTTACTCTAGCCGTTGCTAGCAAGACACTAACCTTACGAGGCAATGATATGTTTGTGTCTGATGTCACAACTGCATTCGATGTATCCTTGGGTGACGGTGAACTGGTGTTCTACTGAACTTGAGTTTTTCTTTCAGCTTCTCCTGAAAGATAGCCCTTGAGATACCACATTCATCGGGTACATCGGTACATCGGGTATCGGTTGGTTGTGAATCATGTGGAGAAATAAACCACAAAATTGCCTCTATTTACTGTAATCACCATTCAACTTGGGGATAGATATTTTTGGTAGTGGCACGGCATTGGATATTGTTGAATGATGAATTGATGGACTAGTGCCCATCTCTTGTGCCGATGTCACTTGAAGTTCAGTTAATGTTTCAATGACCATAGCTTGCAGGTGATAATAGTTATCTTGATCTAGACCATTGTTTAAGGGCTTTGTGAATTGTTCCCAAGATGTGACATACAAGTCCTCTAATTGATTTCATAACCTGTTTATGGTATCAATTCCGATTTTCTAATATCACTGATGTTCATTCTAACTTGTTTTAGAAAGACTCGCTTGTTTTCCAGTGCTGCCATGCGAGCATTGATATTATTGTTAGACAATGTGTGGTATTGTTGAATGCTGTTGCGTTGCTCTCGAGTTGACTACAACTTGTTTGTAATTCAAGAGGCGTGTAAGATTCTGTCTTTGTCAATCAATCGGCTTGATCTTTAAATATGGCCAGGTTAAGGTCTTATGTTAATACTTGTATTTGCTTATAATATTGATTCTCGAAATAGTCAATATTTGACTGATCACGGTCAAGGATGCGCAACTTGTCATCTGTGCTGTCAAACGTATCCCATTCGTTGGAAAAATTTCGATACCTTTCGTAATAAAAGGATGCCTTAGTCTTCGTATCACCGGAATCTTTCTTGTAATTGCGTATAATACGCTGTATGCTTTCGCCAGTTGTATTTAGCAATTTGAGCAATTCTGAAGCTGACGTCATTTTGTTTGGTGATGGTTTTCTTCTGAGTAGTTGAAATGTTACCGTTTTTTATCTTTTGATGCTTATCTTCAGAATATGTTGTTTGGAATGGCCAATCCAAAGCGGACCTTTTTTGTAATGGCTGACCCACTGCAGAGGCTGATATTTGTTATTATTCCTGCTGAATAACCCATACAGTCTTGAAATACAAATGTTGCTGTCGCAACATATGAATAGTTATTTTGAATGATCTGGTCTTAATGGACCCTCTTGATGGTACGGTTTTAGCCGGCTTACTCTATACTGTGATTATTGTCTTTCTTTCATTGATTTATCAGCGACATCTATTAAGATGTCTAAAAAAAAGTCTCGCGAAAGAGAGACTATTCAAATTAAGTTGAAATTACGTCGGGGTCTCCAATGCATCGTGGACTCACGGAGAGCCCAAAAGAGAACCTTGAAATCTTGCTGCCTGCTTAATTTAAACTGTCCAAATTAAGCCAGCTTGATTTCATGCGTTGCCCCTCGGCACTTGTAACAAAAAGACAACTAGTGGACAATAGACAATGCGCGCTGACAACCAACGTAAACTTTATTGAAGTTTAAAAATTATAATTATCTTAAAGTAAACAAGAATTATTTTAAAATATTATACAAATAAATTTTGCTCATAGTTGCCATATTCAAATCATATTTTGCTAATTTTGCAAAAGATAACTATTTAAAATTATGTCATCCAAAAATGCAACGTAAACAAACAAAAGAAAATGAGCAAAAGATGAGACACTTTGAATTAAATTGCAACAAGTACTTATTGACTATAGTCAGTAATTAAAAGAACTGCATGAACGAACAAACAGACAAACACGTACAATTACAAAGTATGTTAACGTTCAGTGTTTAAATGACCATTGGAATAAAATATGAAAAGTGAATATAATAATATATGAACATATGAAATTAAACAGTATCGATTCTTATAGAATTAGATTTTGTTAAATAAAAAGATGTGTTTTATTTAAGTAAAAGTTTTACTCCGAATGAGTAATAACATCGGACCATCCTATATTAATAGGAGAATTACGCCGAATACAATTATTGTATAATATTTTCAACATTGGCATCTGGCATTCCTTGAAAAGTTACTTACTGTAATTATAAGAGCTCGTCACACCCATTGTCTTTGATCTAAGTGAAACAGAAGATATGTGTTTTTATTACGTTTGAAACATTATCGCGAGCTCATCGGCTAATAATACCCAAAAATTGTAATAATGCTCTCTAAATTTATTGCTTAAGAAAAAAAAGGATATTTTATATACTTATATTCTTTAATAAATTAATAAGAGAGAATTATATATAAATGATATCTATTCTTGTTGTATTTAAAAAAATTTGTAAATTCTCTATTTCTTATAAAGATCTTAAAGTATCGAAGTTGGAAATTAAATTAAGTTTGTAAATGACGCTCTGTGAATTTGAATATGTATAAAAAGTATGTATTGAAAAGAGAACATAAACAAAAAAGCAGAAGCAAGTGATAATATTCGGCTTAAGTTTGAATTGAAACTGAAAGATTTCAATAAATTATGAAATGATATTTATGTCATATATTTCCATATTTTTCAATATATAATAAGTTTAAGTTTATTTGAATGAAATGAAAACCGTATCTGAAAATTGCCTTCAAGTCGTATATAAAATTCTGGCTTGTCAAAAGAAGTAAGAATCAAATGTTTTTGGAAAACATGTAGTAAAAGCGAACGATTTGGAAATGATAAAAAATAATTATTATCGCTTATTTTGTTATTTTGCTTGTATCTCTTGTAAATTCTAGCTTGGAAATTAATGGAAATGTTCTATTCAAACCTTTACTTATCGAGTTATCTTGTTATCTTCGTGCACTTAGTAATTAGCATAAATTGTTTTGTTTGCATTTTCGAATAAAAATTTGATAAATAAGCAAAACTAAAACAAAAACTGTTTCATTCTTATTTATATCTATCACTGAAGGGTGGTGAAAGGTAAATCCCTTCTATCTGTCAACAACAGTCTTGCGGCACTGAAAGTGAAAGGCGCTTATCGATAAGCTCTTGCCTAACAGTAAATACAATATAGAGAGAGAAAGAGAAAATTTCCTTTACCAGATCGGAATGAAGCCCATTAAAACCTTTTAAAGCGAAAAGAGGCATTGGTATACTAGTTAAGATTAAATGCAAAGAAAGAAGTCATATAGATCTTCGAGGATAGAAAATCTAAGCCGATGATTTTATTCAAATATTATACAAGAGTTCACTCTGATACAGCAGAAACACCTCCGATGTTCGGCATAAAATCGCCACGTACTACAAAGTTAGTAAGCATATTTTTTAAAAATCTTTTTAACGTTCTTGCACTTAGTCAACGACAATGAGTTTAGTGGCAACCCCAACATTTGTAACTCTCGCGTACACCGTATAGTACAAGTTTAAAATTCGTACTTCGCCTCTTCCAAGGTGCTTAATACCTCTATTCCGAGAGAGCCGCATTTTGAGACTAATTGAAATCTTTTTAACAAGAAAACCTTTGATATCTTTTTTTAAAAAAAAGTTCTTAATATCGAAGTAGTTCTGATGTAGAATTGTATTGAAGCAATAACTTGGTTTTTTGGGCAGAATTGACCCATTCCTTCCTCATCGAAATTCATATTGTATGCTTATAAAGGGAGCTATAGCTTTTTCTTCCATTGAATAGAGTTTGCATTTTCAAAACCATATTTTCAAGCGAAACCAGATTCTTGTGTTTCAAAGTCCTATATTTCGCATTGGACTTGGCTTAAGGCTTTGTCCTGTACGATGGTATTTTTTTAATTTTACTAATATTAATAATATGAATCATGACATTCAAATTTTATGAAATAGTGCTTTATAGAAGCATAAAGTAAAGAGAAATGCATTTTGCATTGTGTTTATGTTTCATTCGTACTATTTCAAATTTCATAAAATGTTATATAAAAGCTTTCAATATACAGAGATGCATTAAATGTTGAAGATAATGCTTGTTAATTATTGCGCGTGACACAGCGCAAAGTCAGTTGACCACATAATTTGGGTGCTTTGCTAAGGGAAAATCATTTTCCGTTTGTTCATATAAACGCTAATTGTGAAGCGCAAATTTAATAAAGCGCAAGATTTCTTTTTGAAAAAAGAAGGAAAGCTATCCATTCAAAAAATATTCATTTAGAATCTAAAAAAGTATATATGATTTTCATTCTTAATGGAAAAATTTGAAAAAGGTCACTACATGTCTCTTATCCAATATGTATGTTTCTGGCCTGCTACATATTTGATATTAAATGATATCGTATGTATTCAAAATTTCCTTAATTCTTTTGTTTGCACAGTTGAGTTGTTCCATTTTCAAATCTTGCTGTCATTGAGTGTCCACTTCGTTGGGCAAGGATCGCAAAAATTTTTCGAATTGAACGCTATTCTCTTATGCTTCATTTTTTTTCTTTGCTTTGTGTTGCCTTCCGGTATTTCTTTCCGCTATATCCGTCAATTTATACATTATTTCCAACCATCTGTTGTCTTTAGCTGTGCGGTTGAAAGAGCCTTGTATTTTTCCAAAACTAACCGTGCTATTATACATCTCGTCGTGAGAAGGTGCTGAACTTTATACCAATTTAACAATCGGCTCAATATCCAAATTTATTTTCCTTCTATAAAAATTAGTTTATACATACAATGCTCATACACATGTCATTCTTCCTTATTCGGTGCTATGAAATTTACTAAAAAGAGCATAGTGTCATCGAATTTTCATCTCACAGTTTCAGAAGACGCGGTCCTGCTTGAAAACTTCTATTTTAATTGTTAATAAACTTGATTTAATATTCTCAACTTATTTTAATTCTATTTTTGATTCCTTGTTCCTTGTTTTTACAATAAAATCTTTTTCATAAATGCAAATAACTACTGCAAAAAATAAAATATTATCCATATAACTACGTATTGTTTTCACGAGAATACAACGCACACAACCAATTTTATATTGATAGTTTGCGCGCCATCTACAACGCTATCATTGTGTTTCACTTTACATTTTATATTGTGTTTGTTTCATTCATGTTGTTTCAAATTTTAATACAGACTTACATAAAATATAGCCTGGTCAGCTTTCAACTTTAGTACTTTTATATGTCAACTGTCTTTGTGCTTTATTACTATTTTACTCCAACTATGTAATGTGGCGAATATCGTCAAATGCCGTTTTCCTGAAAAATTGAGGATAAATTCAATAGATATACTCAACCGGCAATTGGAATATTTTCAATGGATATAAGTGCTCTGTGTGAATATTTTAAAGGAAAAGACTATTTTACAAACAGAAAAGGAAGTAAAAAAGGTAAGACATATACTTCAATTGTAACTCGTTAAGGATTTACTAGTATACGTTCATTTCCACCATAGTTCCCCTACAATGCCATTATGGCATGGAATGCTTCACATAACCAATTTATAAAAAAAAGGTGTTATGGACAAAATAACGATTTTCCTTTGTTGTGTCAAACAACAGCTTTCAATGCGGAACAACGTTCACTTTACAATGTCATTGTTTACCTGAAAATGTGCTAATACCTTTTGACCAGAAAGTTCTCTCTAATGGTAAAATTGTACCCTAAAAAAAAAGAAAAAAGAAGAGTCCATGTAAAATAAATGTATTCATACGAACATATGATTGAACGAATGACGCATTCCTATTCCATCATGAAATTTAAATAAGACTGGAGCAACAGAAACATTGAAGAGATATCAAAGAATATTTTTATTAATCTGAATGAAGCCGTAAAGTGTGATAGAACTACAGTAGGAGACAATAATATTCGAGTGAATTTTTATTATTACAAAGGACAATAGCGCACAGAAGTCTCAAAATTTGTGCGAGTGCAGCAACAAGACATCAATCCAAGCTAATTTCAGAAACCGCAAGTATTTACAAAATCCTTCCATTGGGATAGATATGTATATAATGTAGTCATAAGTCTTTGATTCTACTTACCATTTCAAGCTAATTTTTGCATTAAAGTATGTTTAAAAATATGTAACCACATGGCTTTTATCCTACCATGTTTGTTTCAAACGTAATTATAGGGGCGTAACTTCCATTAAAAGAATTTGTCATAAAAAAAAGCTACTATGCATAGTGATGCATAGAATATTAATGCTGATGGGCAGTCCCTTTTGTCAATTTTATTATTTATTACCAATACGGGTTACTTACATTGCAAATTAACAAATTGCAAAATAGGTCCCCATCAGCACTAAGAGGTTATGTTAACGGTTTCTGAAAAAGCAATGATTTGCTTTCGAAAAAAAATACCAGTTTAAGTAATGAATTTTACAAAAAAAGAAATTTATATATCATTCGGATGAACGGTTTTTTTAAAAAATGCAATATGGATATATAGAACTAGTAAGAGTTCACAGCCAATGAATTAAAAATATCATTCTAATATTTACATATTTGCTTGAAGTAGTAGCTGCACAAGACTCACAACAATATGAGTGCATTTTTCATATTAGAAGTCAGGTGTTGTCGGGCTTGCCGATAACTGATATAATGAATGAAATAAATGACAGCAGCTGGCTACTGATATCCCACCCCTTGAAGTAAGTTAATCGAATTTCTTCATGTAAACTTAGTTGAGTGGTGCAAACGTTATGAGCTTATACAGCTATAGGCATGATTTGTTTGTAGATTTTGCAAAACTAAAGATAAATGAATAGTGAGCCTATAAAATAACAAGTTTGATCGTGCTTTAGAAGTATTGTCCATATGTCATTGTCGTGCGACTGACAGCGATCCAGCGTTCTTTACTTTCTTATATTTCGGGCGAATTTTGCAGCACTTATGTTGTTTACAACACTGTGTTAACTTTGAATATTCGAGTATTTGAAATTATTAAGTCTTCTTCAGTCTCCATTTTCTACTCTTATGTATAATCGACATTATTCTTAGTAGTAATCATTTTCGACTACAAATTCTTTTATTAATATTTAGAGGGCGTCTATTTTTTGAGATTTTGCGGACTTTGGATGACAAACTGATTCGGAATCGCTGAATCAGATTGAACGGGTTTGTTTTTCAGTAGCGGCCAGGTTCTTATGAAGCATGTGTGTTGGGATACTTTCGATATGTATTGCATAAGAATGTCTTAAGTTTCTTAAAATTTCTTGTCGATTTTTGCCGTCATTGCTTGTGGTGGTTGTAGAAAAAGAAAAGAAAATTTCTGACCAAGAAGAAGAGATTTCCAATCGTATTTTCACTATCGGCTTATAGTAAACTCAACAATAATATTATTTCTCACAATGTGTTTCAAAAGATTAAAAATTTAGTTATTTCACAGCAAGAAACTGTCGTTTACGCTCATTAATAGTTGTTACTGCTCAAGTTTTTATGCCATTTGTCGCCGTGTCGTTGCACTTGCTCTATCTTTTGCATTGTTTGCCGCATCATAGTGACAAGTGATATATTTGTATCATCTTTGTTTTTTCGTTCTCCTCTGTTGCAGTTATATTTTCTGATTGTCCCAGCTTGCTGGTTTATTCCGTCCAGTCAATGTTATATTATATAGAACACATTCACGCAAAGAGAAGACATTTCTTGCTTTTTCTAATTGTTCACTCAGTTCTTGCTTTAGTTCAGCTTTAGTACCAGCTATATGTAAGATCCTTGTCCCCACCGCCTGTTCGGTGTGTTCTACTCATAGACTTAATTTCACCATTCCTTACGCTATAATTTATAATTCCACTTCTGATACCAGGTTTTAGGTTTCTAAATCCATAGTTTTGTTGTGACTTGCGTGTCGCTGGATTTTGGTTTTTAGGAAAGCGTAGATTTTATTTACAACTCTTAGAAGATCTGTTTACAAATGAATTATATATATGTAAGGTTTTTTCCCCACCGCCTGCTTGGTGTGTTCTACTCAAAGACTTAATGTCGCTGTTGCTTTCGCTATAGCTTACAATTCCACTTCTGATGCCAGTGTTATATACAATGCCTTTTTACTATTTTAGGTGTCTACATGCACAGTTTTGTTGTGATGTGCGTGTCACTGGATTGTGATTTTTAGGAAAGTCAATTATTACTAAACTTGTTAAACTACTTTCATCACATTGAGGGCAAGTGTCATCAAATAGTTTTGAAATTCAAAATAGTTTCTTAATCTCATAACACTTGTTAGCAATATCCGGCTTAAGCCATGTTTCACTTATGCGCCTGACGTGTATTAAAGCATCGGACAATAGATAGTTTATGTAATCGATTTTTTATGCTTGTTACGGTTTTTTCTGTTCAAATGGCATAGCTTGAAGCACTTATGCGCTTGAGAATTAACAATTTTTACCTAACATTCGCAGTCTGCCATCTAGTGTGTGACTCAATTTCTTTAAACACGAAGAACAAAATCTGTTCATCGTCAAATAATTAGTATTAAGTTTTAAGTTTTCAGTTACGTAAGTAAGTTTCAAGTACTAAAGTTTTCAGTTATTTTTGTACAGTGATTACATTTAGCAATAGATTCTTAGTTATACTCAAGACATTCATGACTATCACAACATTTCCTTCATACATGATCGTCTTACAGGCCTTGTGTACATGATTAAACGCTCCGCCATTAATATTATAATAATTTGAATATTAAAAGGGGGTAGCAATTTCTTTTTACACATTGTGCTATTGCATTGTGCTCGTTGAAGGGGTAGAGTAGGGAACCGCAACAGCAATTGCAGGTATACCAGCAGAACAATAAAAAGAATTTTCAAAATAAATGAATGCACTATTCTTTACTACTGTGATAGTTGAATTAATGCGTGAATCATTATTTTTAATTACGGCTTATATATAATTCTTATAACTAAAGGAATAACAATAATAAAAAATAATAAAAGCATTGGAAAATGCCAATTTTGCATATTTTAGTGTATAAAGGTAATCAAAAAATAAACGAGCAAGGAAAAATGTTAGCATAATTAGCGAGTGTTATTTTCCAATTGCAAATTTTGTGTTTTTTGTTATAGCGACCTAAACAATATAGCTTGCGAAATTATGCTGGTAATTATGTTTAATAATAAAAACGATTTCCAACTATTTTTTTTTTTTTTAAAGCACAGTGCATTGCATTACAACATCTAGTCTTTACACTTCTTCCATCTTATCCACAGGTTCTACTCAGTAAGCATTTTTCTGAAGGATTCCGCGTCTGTCTCAAGAAGCACACAGTAGTTAGTCTTCTAATGATTCTTAACAAACCCTACTTTAAGATGGAATTTTGATCCCGAAATTTACTAATAATCCCTAATAATCTCTTCACTCTCGTATCTGTAGCTAATACCTGCTATTTTTATCTGGTTGTCTGTACAACATGATCTTTCGGCGAGGAATTCGGCAATCTCTCAATGCTAACATATCGCGTTCATCCTTATTAACACAATCTATCACTGCCACCCCATTATCATTGTAGCCTTCAACCGCAATATAAATTTTATAAAGTTAAAGAAATATGAAAAATGTCAAAATTATTCGAATATTTGCTAGAAACATTGTCACTGCCACGTTACATGTATTTACGTTTATTTAAAAAACCAGATAACGATTTGAGGCGAAGATTGACAATATACGCAACAACGTTTTATTCTGAACCCAAATCACTTTCCGGTATAAAAAGTATATGTTGAGAAAGGGATGCAACTAATGCAACTAAAATCAACGTTGTGTACATTGGTGTCCATTTACATATATATGAAAGAGTTCAATGAAAGTTGGCCTACGTATATAAATTATTATCATCAGTTAGGAAAAAGAAAGTGGATATGTACTAATTATTATTTTATATATCAGAAAATTTATTAAAGCCGAGTATGTTAATGAAGAGGACGGTTTCTACAGAGACGGGCCTTGTGTGACTCATATGTCTTTACCGGGTTATGAATGTCCAACTACTGATGATTTTATATTAATTGAAAAATTTTATGATGATTGGAAATCTGTAAATGCCATAAATTATTTGTTAAAACTCACCGAACATCTAACTATCAACAGTCACTATGGTCCATGGTTTCCGCGTGAGGGCTCGTTGATAACAAAGGATTCGTTTAAAAAATATGCCAGATATGGATTCTATCCAGTAAATTATATGCGAGGAATATCAGTTAAAACAAAATACTATTTGATAAGATTTAAAGAACAGCAACTAAAAATTTTCTTCTATGAGTCTACATCAATCGAATTATTGCTTGGATTAGTAATAATTCATAAAAATTAGTATCGTTTGAACGTCGTCTCTTCTTTTCGGCACAATATTGAATAATGGCAATACGTCTTCAATTTAAAGAAACACTTACAACATTATTTCGACAATTGGTCCTATATTATATCGGAGTTCATAGTTTTAATTATAAAATTGTTTTTTTATTTGCGTTCGATAACTTCAAATACGGAACCGTTTTTACCTGCGAAGGGGGAGTGTGCAATCTGTGTATTGAATGACGAGTGTATTGTATTTTTCAACATGTACAAGGTTATATATTTTCAGTAAAAGAATTTGGACTTTTAACACTAACTGGTGGAATTCATTTTTATGATAAAATTAAGGCAATTTATTTCGCAAATTTCGCAAAACCCATATGCGATTTCAACGTATTTAGAAATAATGGATAAAAAATTTAACAACGCGGAGGCTGTATTAGAATTACTGCTATAAAAGATCTCCGCGGCTTCTTTGTCTGCTTTTGAACTTCTTTTTGTAGTCTGCTCTTTTCAAATGATTCGATATTGTCATGTGGTTGGTGTTAAGTGCCTCCACTATTTTCTGACAGTTTGCGTGCCGGTCTTACTTTACTGGTCGCAGAATTTCATCGCATTTTTCAGCGACTGTTCGACCAAAGAGGTGCATCTTTCATCGAATCGATCAAATTACTCCAGGGTCCTTCGTTGACTCGCAGCATTCTCAGCGAACACTTCAGAAATTTTTTGGCATGTTTATGCATGTGTACCTTTTTATAGTAAAAAAGCATCAAATAGCGTATTTCTTTAAATATTTGACTCATTTTCAAATCAATGTAAATTTTTACACGAGCAAAGAATTAGAAAACTGTCTTCACAAGAAATGTAAGCTGAAATGCCACCTTTTAAACACATGTTCGTTTAAGGCAATCGAACGAGTGTTGTCGGCATCAGCTCCATCTAGGGGCAAAAGACCGCGGGCACCTTTTATATCATCCATTATAAAGATAAAGTCTGCGTATTCCCATATTATAAGCAGGACGCAGGTAGTAAAGTAGCAGTGAAAACAATAAAAATTTCATCAAAATCATCTGAAGAATTCACAGCGTGTGTTTTACGATCTTTATTGGGAGAAGTTAACATACATTAAGAATGCGGATTTACAAATATGTATAACATAACAAAAAATGAGGTAATAAAGAAACAGTCAATAGGCTGTATCGAAACGAAAAGTTGGAAATCCATGACAAGGGATTCCCCTGTGTTACTTTTTGACAAAGATACAAGCGAGTGTACCATTAGGAAAGATAAAGGCGTACGTGTGCAAACAAACCAACGTTAAAATAGCATAGATATAAGAGACAAGACCTTTAAGAAAAGTTATAAATTATCTAAACACATTGTGGAGACTAAATATTATCGTTTTCAAATCTCAGCTGAAGGCAAAGATCAAATTTTAATTAAAAACGCTCTCGCACCCACACACAAGCAAAACTCACTCGCTCCTTATCGTGAAAAATTTGAAAATACCGCTGGGAGCAAATTCAAACGTACTTTATCGTACTCAAGCATTCGTTCGTTTTTCAGTCAACACTCAGTAAAGTAGAACAAGTAAAACCATCAATCAATCAATTTGTGCCGCGCTTAATATAAAAATAATAGTATGGGTAAATTGGAAATATTGAATGTATTGGAATCGCTGGGAATGTCCCCAGAATCCAAAATCCAAATACACCCATTGAAATTAACGAGGACTTGCTCATTTATTTTGGCTATGATGGTAGACACAGTGTTGGTAGAAAATCGATATTGGGAATATTAAATAATTACGAACCAGCGTTCAAGGAAGAGCAACAATCAACTACGGCGGCGAGGATAACGAATACAACAACAACAACAACAACAACAACAACAACAAAAATAACTCATGACAATGGTGATCACCAATCGCATACAGAAATGAATGGGAAGGATGAAGAGGAATTCGAAGAAACAAATATACAATCGAGGGGTACATTAACTATCACAGCTGACGAAGTGATGTTTATATTTAGTTCGCTTTCAACTAGAATGAATAAATACTTTAAAATTCTAAATACGAGGGCATTAGAATTAATTGCGAAATATGGATACGCCGATAATCAATATCCTTTTATGAGTATCAATTGCAGCGATTCTCACGATTTGGCATGTGAAAAGCAAACGAATGATTTGAGAATAAAATACAAAAACTTTATTGAATATTATAAAAAGACGCTAGTACTAAATAACAATCAAGCAACAACAGCAAAGGAGACTCCAACTACTCATAGAACTTCAATCTTACCATATAGAAAATTTTTCAATGAATACGATAAACAAAGCACAGTGTATGGGAACAATCAGTTGGTACTTCGTTTATATTGTGTATCGCAAAATGCATGGGCGTTAATTCGTAGAAAAAATTGCAGCCTAACTACAGCTGAGAAACATTTGAAAAAACGTTTTGGCGAACAAGTTGTAATGGTCCACCAATACATTGGAATACAAACGACAATCAATTATGGAGAAATTCTACAAATTACCCATCGAAATTTATTTATATGGCACCCTAGAGAAAATATTTTAAAATGTAAACAATATAATAAAATAACTAATGAAGATTTATATGAGTATTTAGATAAAATAATTAAAAAATTTATATGAAAAAAAAAAACAATGTGTATATTTATTTTCAATAAATAAAAAATTTTATTAAAAAAATATTCTTTTTTTCATTTTTCCCATTTCCCTTTTTGTATATAAAATATATACATATTTGACAAATTTACATCTAATCAATAAAATATTTATTTATTTATTTACAAAAGAAACTCAGCTAAAATAAATTAACAGCCGGACTCAATTCATTCTTAGAAGTAAATCTTATACTAATTATTATTAAAAACAAATACAAAGTGTAAAGAAAAGAGAAGAATAAAATACATGTATAAATAAATAAGAGAAAAAAAAAAGAAAAAAGTATGTATACGTCTAGCACACAGACACACTCACAGCCGGTACGGATCCGAGTTGGGAGTGGAACTCTAAGACATTGTAAACATTCAATAGCTTGGCAGCCGATAACAGCACACAACACCAGTTCATTTTCGAATCATAGTAAGGTGTTAAGATCGCAACTTATTATCAATGTGACAACGCAAATCGTGCATATAAGGATGACCGTTTTGATAGAATTTGAAGAGCCCGATCTTGAGATTGAAATCATTTAGGTTTTTGCCAATGACTCTGAACATATTGAAAAGCTCATAATTATATTTACATTGACATGGCTTTATGAAGATAAATGTTCTAGAGATGCGATTCGGAGCGTTAAAGTCTATCTTACTACGTAATATGGGCTAATCGATAGTACCATTTATTAATTTAATTAAGAAGGAAACACAGAGAATAAACCTACCTTTGTCAAGTGACACTAACGAAGGCTAACAGAAGCAGTCGACCTCCGTAAAGAGGCAGATAGACGAGCGGGTCCCGACCTGAATTCCTAAGGCTAAACAGCAAGAATGGCTTTTGGACATCTATAGGAAAGAGATCACACAACGGAGGCATCGCATATACCGCGATTTGGTTGGAAAACAAATACCGAAATTGGAGCAATATGACCTCCTTTAGGGATTATACCTTTTAAACCTTTTCAAATTCCTTTACTAAATACCATTATTTTGTTAACATCAGGAATTACTGCAACATGCGCTCACCATAGTTTAATAGATAGAAATCAATCCCAAGCAACTCAAGGATTATTCTTCACCGTATTATTAGGAATTTATTTTACTATACTACAAGCATACGAATACATTGAAGCCCCTTTTACAATTGCAGATTCTGTTTATGGGTCTACCTTTTTTATAGCTGCTGGATTTCACGGTATTCACGTATTAATTGGTACAACTTTTTTACTAATTTGTCTTCTTCGACATATAAATAATCATTTTTCAAAAAATCATCATTTTGGTTTTAAAGCAGCAGCTTGATATTGACATTTCGTTCATATTGTTTGATTATTCTTATATATTTCGATTTATTGATGAGGAGGTTAATAAATAAATATTATCTAGATAGTATATGAATATATATGACTTCCAATCATAAGGTCTATTAAATAGTATAGATAATTTTTTCTACCACTTTAATAAGATATATCTTTTTATTAATCTCAACTATTGTAATATTTATTTCCTCAGTTCTATCAAAAAAAACTTTACTTGATCGAGAAAAAATATCACTATTTGAGTGCGGATTTGACCCTAAATCATTTTCTCGAATCCCTTTTTTTTACGTTGAGTTGGTTGTTGGGTACTCTACGGCTCAGATTGGTTATTTGACTCAGGCCAAAATAATCTAAAGAAGTTCTGATGCTCCTATTCAAAATAAGTTCTGCCAGCGAATTCGTATTTTGTTTTAGTATGAAAGTATGGTTTTAAGGGAAAGCTAGTAGTGTTTTTGCCTTATTTTCCTCGTTCTTTAACTTTTGCAGAGCTCTCGTAAAGATTTTGACAACGCGTTCTGCCTGAACATTTCATCAAGGATGGAAAGGTGCTGCTCGAATGTGGTCTATTTATAACTCTGCCATATAATTTTGTAACAATCTCCATATCTTTAAAACATTTCGGTTAGTTTGCATGCATATAACCGTTGCACACGTTATGAAAGATTTCTAGTCACCTAGCAACAAGGTCCATTATAGTTAATGCAAAGTTGCACATTTGTCAGCTGAACAAGAAGCGAAGTTTTTTGGTTATGTTTTAAACTTACTTACTACCGTTTTGACAATTCTTACCCTAAACTTATATATGATGTATCGAGGATGTACAATAGAACCTCACAAATAAATGACACTACTTTACAACTCCCAACTCCAGTTTAATAATACAAAAAAAAATTGTCCACAAGATTCAGCCACCAAATTCAATAAACTTATTGTTTAGCAGCAATCTTATCTAATACCACAAAATTTCATTTCCTTTTATAAAGAAAAATAAATTAATATATAATAAATATAAAAATATGAAATTATTCTTTGCAATTTAAACGTGGTAAACTCCTTAACTTTCGTGATTTATTCTGCTCTTGTATCAGAAGAACACTTTCCCTCTCACCACATACCTCAGATGTCTTGAATAATTTGATCATCCGGTTTTGCAGAATTTTCTTTTTCCGTACCGCGAATCATTAGATTTACGTGTCTTTTGACTTTTTTTAACTTTATTGTTACGTGTTAATATACAACGATGCGGTCCATGACGCGATACGTCCTAGGACTGTGACTTCTTGGAATGAACTTTCATTAGGATTTGAATATGAACGTAATATTAAATGATTCTTTATAGTTTTTCATGTTTGTGATTTGACTTTCCAGAATCTTGTTTTCAACTAAGGATAGACAAAGTATGCTGAAACGAGTTTTAATTTTTCTACCTAACAACAACTTTGCTTAGTTTCTCCTGTAGAACAATGTTTTGTCGCCCTATAATCGAAAGGGAAAGTATATATAATGATTTTCATTTCCCCGAAGGTTTGCTAAAATTGTCTTTTTAAAAGTTTTATAAAGTTTCGAGCTTTCCCATTGGTTCCTGGATAACCTGGCGCTGTTAATACATGTTTTATATTATTTCCTTGTAGAAAAATTTGAAGATCCTTAGCAGTGAACTGTCTGCCATTAATATGTCGACAAGAGCAGACATGCTGAGAATATCACGTAACTTATTCGATGTCTGTAAATTTTTCTTGTTTATTAAGCTAATCGAAAACGAACTTTAATATATTTGGGACCACTGTTTAGTTGGTGAGGATCGAAAGCTGTCGAGACCGATGTACGTCTTAAGTGAGCTAGCTAGTTCGGGAGATGTAGGGGTTTTATATTTTGTCTCATGGACACTCCTCTTCAGACGTTAATAAGTAATAGCATGTACTTAACCCTTATACGGGCGGATGAAAACTATCTTCCTGAATGGGCATATTTTCAATCCGGGGTCACTCTCTACTCTGTCCTACTTATGGTCTTCTTCGGCCCACGATGTGTGTGGGAGACGCCGTAGTTGGGTCCGAAGACTCGTAAACTACTTTCCTCTCAAATTTAACAAAATCTGTATTTCATTTCATTTTTCTTTCTATTACATATTAATATTTTTAAATATATAATGGTAGATAAATTCATTTAGTCCCAACCATGTATGGACATTTCCTTAAATATATATATATATATGTATAACTACTCCTACATATAACAGAAATAAATCGCTTTTATATAAATATAATTGATACAAATCTATACAGCCACCCTTGCATAAATTTGTTTAGATTTTAATTTTTTTACAATATTTAGAAAATTATTTAGAGAAATTTTTGTGAAATTTTTCGCCATGAAATCCGTAAAATTTATCAAAACTCCTCGCCATTTTTGGTCCGTCTGGGCTCTTTTTGTGTTTCTCGAACACGTTTATCTCCGCAAGGTTTCAAAACGCCTTCAAAAAAATATTATCGAATATTTCCTTTGATGTTAACAAGCGGCGCTGGTATCCAACAGAAAACTCATTTCTTTTTCATTTATCTCAATCGTTAGCGTGAATGGTGGAGAAAAATGTTCGTCCGCTACGCTGTAAATAGAAAAATTAGAATTGTTATTGAAATTTTGTACTTTCTCTTCACAATAATTACCTGAAAAACTTATTATTGTTACTTGAACTGTATTTATTGGGTTGTTATGGCAAACGTTAGCTATATGTCGTCTCTGTTGGCACGTGTAACACACACTGTTTTTATATTTACATTTATCGCTTGTCAGGCTTTTCCCTTCGCAATATGTACATTTTTTTTTGTCTTATTGTCCTTATTGTTTAATCCTCTGGCGCATAAACTTATGTCAACTATTGAGGATTTTTGTTGAAACGGTATGCAGAATGCTTAGTTTGTCATCATCCTTTTTTTCCCTTTTTTTTTCGTAATTGATCAATAAAGGAAACAAAAATTGAACTGCTATTAAAGAATAATTTTTGTTAGAACGTCCTTTTTTTCTCTTTTTTTTCTTCGACACATAAAACTAGTTTCAGCGATATTTATATTTGCCAGTCTCCTGCTCTATTTTTGTGTTTTTTTTTTATAATTTCGTTTACAGAAAAGAAATTTAAATTATAAAATTTTCGTTTCATTTCTACAAGTTTACGTATACCACTGCAGAAATCGTACTCTTCCATTTTTTTTTATACGGCTGAAAACTGTAATTCTTTTTGTATGAAAAAGAAACTCTTGTGCAGAACCGGTCTTATATATATATGTATGTGTGTGCATTTCTTAATTTTTAATCTTCGCCGGTTGTGATGTTGCATGTTGGACAGCTAAACAAGAACTGAAGTTCTTTATTTATACTTTAAGCTTACTTGCTTTCGTTTTGACAATTCTTAACCAAAGCTTACATACAACGTATCGAGGATGTGCAATAGAACCTCACAATTAGATGCACTATACTACAGTTAACTACATTGACATTGCATTTCGGTTATGTGCTTGATGTGCTCACTATGGAACCACCTGCAAAGTGCTTTCTGGGTCTGCCCATTTCATACCATACCGCTTCTTGAAATGTCGGATGTTGTGTCCATCTGCATTTTATGTCCCAAATTAAAGTCGGTGGCAACTACACATTAAATTGCTTTTTTGGTTTCACTTCTGACGGGATCTGCATATTATAATGACAAATGTTTTTGCAGGTATGAAGTTTTCCCCTCTATTACCGTGTGCCAAACCTTCTGTTCATTTATGCTTTTGTCGACTTTGAGCCTAATTGTCAGCAGTACAACTTGTTTTCCGACCAATCAATGTGTTTGTTGGAATATTTTTACTGTTGGAATCGGAAGAATTGGAGGAAAACCATAAATCTTTTCTTGAGCCACACATGTTGTTAATAATAAATCGTATTGAAGACTCACTGTTTTCCACATCCGCCTTATTATTAGTCTCGCTCATTGTGATTATAACGGTACAATATTTATTTCTTAAAATCTGATATGACTTCACAAGTAGTTGATCCTGGGGCAATTAGACTTTGACCGACTAATTTATTTTACTTTAATTCTGAGAACTTAAAATTTGCTGTTATCATTCAGCGCTTGCTAATGCATATAAATTGCATTATTGCGTCGATTTGCCTCATACTATGAAGTTGATCACTGAAATAAATTATTTATTATTTAAAAGCCAAAAAATGTCGACGTTGAATGGTGTTGATCTTTATTACTCAGGAAAGTGTTTTGACACTCCAATATAAAATTTTTGTACAATTGGAGTTAGTGAATTTGCACTCATATAGGTGTGGGTTATGTGACTATTCTGTTTTTTCCATTTTTTATCTTTTCGCAACTGCATCGTTTTGGAACAAAATTTGTATATATCTTTCGATATGAGCACGGAGTTTACCATAATATCTCCCGTCGCATAGCTACAAAAAAGTAATGTGACACGATCTTTCTTTACTTGAAATTCGGATGAAGTTTTTTCGTTTCATGATATGAACGTTCACCCGTTTCATTAGCATTGAAAACTTGATGTGCCCTGCATCTTTGTTTTGGGATAATTTTTTGAAATTTTTTTCGACAAAACTTGGCAGCATCATTACCAGCAGATGCAGTATCACTGGTATTTTTAAGCCATAAATTGAATAACGTCTTTTGAATTTCTGAAACTAACACTAACTTGCAACGGAATCTGGGTTGTTAGATAATTGTCCTTGTAATGTAATAACCGTGAAGTGTCTTCAGTTTTTTCTGGTCTGACTAGTCTATTGAACATTACAATCAAAAAAGAAAAAAAAATATCGCTTAACATATACTAACACTAAAGTGCATTTTGTTGTTGCATTTCTAACCTATTCGTTGACTGTCCAGTTTCCAACCCATATCCGTTAGTCCGTCTATGTATCTGCCAGGACGTTATCTCATTATGTTCCCTACCGTGTACAAATTCCACTGCAGTGTTAAACAAAGAAAAGGAAAATGCAAATGTACTTCTTATTACTATTTCATATCTTAAACTCAGCCATTCGCGCCAATTCCTGCAGTTTCTGGCGATAGTGTTAATTACTATAGTTGATAATTGTATTTGTCTAATCACTTCTGATCTTCCTGATATTGATATGGAAAATTGTACACCTAATTGTAAGGTTTTCGTTTCCATCTTGGAAATTTAAAAGACCATTGTACTTCTTTATAACTAAATGAAATTTATGGGGAACTAGGAAGTTGAGCATTTTTACATCTACATACGTAGGTCCGGTGAACTTTATTATTCCTATTAGTGTGAAATGTAAAATTGTGATTAGATTCTTTGTAAATCCTTTGTTTGCCTAAGTTACTTCTTCCTAATATATTTTTTATGTAATGTATATATAGCAAAACGTAAGCGAATTGCATTTAGCATTGATGGTATTAGTATTAAATATTGTATTGGGGAGTATGTTAAAAAAAAAAAATGTTAACTATGGGTTTTGATCTAATAGTTATGCCTTTTTTCCTTTAAGAACTTGTTTCAATTGTTGTTTGTCGTCGCCGCTTAAAATGTTGATCATCCTATGGAGATCACGAACCTTTTTTAGATGTTCGCCTCGCTTACGTTTTGGTTTTTTTTTGTGTTAGTTGCTGTTGGGGAGCTTGCGTCCTTTTTTTCTATTTCCTGATCGTAAGTTCTCGGTGCGGGGGTGTAAGTGTGTGTAGGCGTTGTTGGTGGTACTACGTATATGGAGTGCGAAGCTTTAATGCATTTGTTGAAAAACTTATCGAATTTGTCCATGAGAAGAAAAACAACTTTTTGGGTTGGCTGACTTTGGCAGTTCTTAAAAGGAGGTCTCAGTTGTTAAGATCAAAATTTGATCAATTATAAATTAGATTAAGAGCTGGATCCTGTCGTGAACGCCATGTAGTGTTAAAGAGACGAAAGGGAAAAGCGAATGTATTTATTCATAGCTTAATCTTAATTATTCACGCAAAGCGCAAATTTAGTTTCGCGAAAAATCTCGCGGAGTACTTTTCATCTTATCACAAGATGAAAATTGTCTTGATTGTATCTTGACAATTTAATTAATGTCTTCTCTTTTATTATTTACCTGGTTCGTATATAGTACAGTAAATTTAATAAAAATGTTTACGTTGACAAAAATCCTAACGTTGACTTTAAATGTAAATAAATGCTTATGCTAGTAAAATAAAAATGCTTACGCTACTATTGTAAAGAATACTTATGCTAGTGTTATAATGAATGCTTATGCTAATAAAATACAAAAATAATGAATGAGGCTAAACAACGAATTAGGGTGGAGCGATAATGCTACACCACATTGGGTGGGGGGTGTTTTAATTGTTCATTATTTTCGTTAATTGAACAATAAACCTTTTTGTTCGTTTTCACTTTATTTTTTTATAAAATTCACTTGCGATTACATCTTTTCTTACAATAACAGCTCATAATATGTATGAATATATAGAAATTTATATGTCCAAGTACGGACTACTTTACTACTCGACGAGTAAAAATGAAAAGAAGCTAATAATCAAGATAAAAGTAAGCAAAAGTTCAAATTGAGAGAAGATTTTCGAGGTCTCACATAAATACACATTCCCGTTCAAAAATGATGGGGTACTCAAAAAAAAAAAAAGAAAAAAAAAGTCTACACATGAATGAAGTGCAAAATATGTTATCTTATTACACTGCTCTTCATAACAGTAAGCGTCCTCTATGTGACTACACCTTCGTATGGATGAATTGTTGATTACGTCCGACAGGTATCTTATCAATTTTGCATTCTCATGTACTTCAAAGAGTTAACTTCTTTTTGTTTGTTTGTTGTTGTTTTTGCTCTTTTCTCTTGGTTTCACATCTTTTTTTCCCACTTGTTTTGTTCAGTTGTCTTACGGTGCAGTCTCTCAATGGGTTGGTATGCGTTTGAGCTAACCAAATACAAAATGCAAATCCACCCTTATATTGTGCAAACGGACTTTGCACTTTTTTTTCTCTTTTCATAAATTTTTATCTTTTGTTTTAGCTTTTGGAAATTTTTAGCTAAGAAAAATAATTATTAAAAAGTCTTATCAACGGTATTTCGCTATCTTGTAAGTCATTGCACTTTTTGTTATGGGCAAAGGTAAACACAGATCAACAGAAACCACCTTCGTGTATATATGCGAACGTTAGATTCTGGCCTGGTGCAGTGTTATGTCTTCAGCGGAAATGCAATTCAACATTTCCGCGAGTGTGCCGCCTGTTTTTGTTTATATTTCTTTCATTTTGTGTGGACACACGCTACGCTATGCGTGCACTATAATTAATTGTTTTTTTCTTGAGCTGCTTTCAAACTTTAGTCGTTTTATTGTGAAACAAATCCTGCAATATTTTCATTAGAGAAAGATCATTAGTTGTTTATATATTGATCGAATGAGTTGTTTTCCGATTACTGTCTATATATATATATATATATATAAGTGAACAAATTTTTAAATGTAATTGTGGGCTTTATTCATTTTGATTGGTACTGTTACAGTTATATTATATTATTGTTACAACTATGATGTTACAAATCATGACTTTACATGCTGCATGACATTGTTATCACGTCGAGTCGTCTAAACCAGTTACTCATCGACACGCCAACTCTCATCATATTTTGATTTTGTTATTCGAAATGTTAATCTTGCAAGTCATGTAAGATATCAATTTACAGCGAACGGTAGGAACGTCTGAATATGACGCATCAAAATATTCTCTTTGCGCTGAATTTTGACACTTCAAGAAAAGTGGTTTGAGGTAATATATATATTTATAATATAAATACCTTTTTCCAATTTCCCATGTCATGTGGAAAGGAAATCGTCCCAGTCAACTGCCTCGTAAACATTTGCACTTTTTGTTACTGCTGTTAAATTTTAATACATTTATTTCTTTTTTTAGTTTTTCCATAGGTCAAGTACACTTTTGTCAATTTTAAAGAATAGCAATAAATTTGCCACGTTAAGTAGTTCCATTCAGTTAATTGTTCTGCGCTCTTTTTTAGAGATTAGCACGACGATCACGCTCGTAACAAGGTTTACTTAAGGGAGGGTACCAATAGAATAAAAAAACTAAAAGCACTTAAATAACCAGAAGAGTTGTTAAGCTGTAAGGAGTCTTCTTGGGCAGGGTAGGCTCAGGGCTCCTTCCAAGAAATTTGTAATAAAAACTTGGACCTTTCGGATTTGTGATTAATATTCGAATTTATTATTTGACAAGCGATTTTTTTTAAGGGAGTAAAGGGAAAACCAGCGTGGTGACCCGACTCTCGTTTAACGCTTTTTTTTGAACGATTCTTATTATATATTTTTTTCCGTCTTCCGTATTACGAGATTGTTTGAAAACAAAAGGAATACGCCGCGGGTGTTACCGTTAGATCGGTGCCTTTTGCAAACTGCGGATAATTCAATGCTACCGGTAGTTTGTTGACAATTAAAACAAGCATTAAAATGTTGCTTACCGGATTACAACATGTTTCCTTGTAATGTTTATATGTGCCCTACTTATATATATATTTTATTGTTGGACTACGCAAAGACTTATTTATAAAGTTTATATGTGTCCTACTAATGTATAGATTTTATTTATATGTTTTATTACATTTGTTATCAATAGTTTGTGCGGGAGAAGGATGATCATATGCTGACGTAAGGAGAGCAGATATGTAAGGGATATTCATTCTCTAGTATGGAGGGACAACCCAGGCTGACTGTTTTTTTGGGGTCTAAGGGTACACATTTGCGCGGACGGATTTGTTCTTAGTAAGAAAGCAAAACACTGCCTTCCAAAGTAACAAGGTAAAAAAGGGGTTATCGAGTCTTTTGTAGGAAAAAAAAAAAAAAGAATGAGCTTTTAATAATTACTTTGTTCGACGATAAAGAAAAAAATAGTACTATGCAAAACTTTATCGGCAAAAATTTCCATGTAGAGGGATTTTAATTTTGCAAGAATTATATACTTGTCAGAACCAATATATTATTAGCTGTAATACACAAACTAATGTTATGTGATCTTGCCTCTAAACCTCATATGACCTTATTTACTGTCAGAATCATAACATGTATTGTATTGAATTTTATACAAACGGGTGTGGTATCCAGAAATTGTACAAAGAAAAGTACTTTCTTATGTCTTATGAGTTTCAGAAGAAAACAAAACTGGCGATAGTAAACTTCAAATTAAAGTTATATCTATTGTCAAACCTAAGCTTCCAAAACTGAAAGAGTTCATCATTTAAGAATAGAGATC
The DNA here is from genome assembly GCA_001077435.1 of Glossina morsitans morsitans. Lineage (NCBI taxonomy): Eukaryota > Metazoa > Arthropoda > Insecta > Diptera > Glossinidae > Glossina > Glossina morsitans. Next base: position 27,427 of record CCAG010007964.1, read on the forward strand.
TTAATTTTTTTTATTTTTTTATTACGTTTGAAACATTATCGTGGACAAATTCAGCCATAATGCCCCAAAATTGTAATAAAAGTCCTGAAGAGCTTCTCAATATATTACAAAAAAAAAAATATATATATATTTATACATTTTACATGCTTACATTCTTCGAAAATGTGGTAAGTGAAAAATATATGTAAACTAAAGCTATTATCGTGTTGTATATTAAAAATTGTACTCTATGAAAGAAATTATTATCTGTTTTTTGCAATGTTCTCGAAGTATGAAAATTCGAAACTAAGTTAATTACTCTATAAAGGCGTTTGTAATATAATCAAAGAAACAAAATGACGCGCGAATATTCGTCTTGGAAGCCAATTTTTTTTTTTTTGGATCCAACTTTCGTTTGTATTGAAACGGAGAGATTTCAATAAAGTTTCCTTGTTTTTAGATATGTAGCATGTTTTCATACTTTTGGAAAATAGCAGAGCATTTGACAAATTTGGGAGTTGTTGACTATTTGAAAGTATCTCGATCGCACCCTTGAAATTTCAATCAAACAATGTTTGTGACAACGCTACTTACATTGGGTAAAATAAAAACGGCGTGTAAAAATTGACTTCAGGACGAATAAAATCGAATATTTTTGTAACGCGTAATAAACAATAATAAGCGTAAATGATCTAAAATAGAAACTCATTTATTTAATTATATTTTTTGGAAATTCTGGACTGAACATCTTGTATTTATTGTTACTATTTAAAGTTTTAATTATCAAATTTTCGCGCTATAACTAGTATAAGATATTGTTTTGAAGAAAGAAAAAAAGTATATAAATAAAATGAAAACGAAGATTATTTAATTTGTTTTTCTTTTTTCGAAGGGTGGAGGTAAACATATCTTAATTGTTGGAAGCTGCCGAGCGATGGTCTGACTAAACAGCGCGTTATAATCAGTTATCGCCCTGTAGTAGTTTTCTAACGTCCTTAGTTTTTTATGGAGAGACTGAGAGTAATAATCACATCTAGTAATGTATTCTAACCGACTAGGTTTCTATAGGTCTACTTTTTTTTTGGGTTACCAATTTCGGCTTCTATAACTCGTATTTTTGGAAGTAATTATTTTCAAAAATTTAACATTTTATAATCATTTTCACTAATGTTACTACATTCAATAATTTGTTTTCTAATATTTTTTTATACGATTTAACGTTCAGTTTACTGTAATTAAATTTCAACTTACGCGCTAGCTCGTACGCCATTTTATTAATTATACCATAGACCACTTGTGGGTGGGGTATATTTGGTTTGTGCAGACCAAAAGAAATATAGAGGTTATCATGAAAAGCAACCACTTATATGGAGAGAAATTTTAATTTCTAGTTTTTGTCATGGAAACTGTAAAATAGTAGAACTTTTAGGAAGTAAATTAACTTTGCTAAATTTGGATCACGTCATGTGATGTTGTGAGCATTCTCCAATATGTGGTCTCTCATGAAAAATATGCCTTTGTAAGGAAACAAAGTGGCTTTCATTTAAACGTTGCTTACTGCCAAAAGATTAGCTTTTTCTAGTCGAAAATTGATTGTTTTAAATCAAACACCCCTCAATCACAAAAAGCAATTTTTTTAAAACACTTGTCTTCTACTGAGTGCAGGCATGCATGTACACTAAAACCAACTTTTGTCTCTCAGCCCCTCAAACATATATCGGGAGGATAGGTCCGGCGTTGCCAATTGTCAAAAATACTAATAATAAATAATATTAATCATCTTCTCAGACATCATTATCCAATTCCGTTTTCTATCCAAAAAAGCTGTCAAAAAAAGAAAACACCTTTTTTTAGATTGTTACAGTAGCTTCCCCCTTAAGGACAATCAATGTGCTGCTCCGATGTTGAGTGATTTAGAGAGGAACATTCTAATTTGGTTAATCTGTCAGGCATTTAAGCACACACGGTCCATATTACCCTATATTCTCATTTCGTTTCACTGAAAATATCGTGAACGATAACGATGAATGTCCGCTTACGTCCATTCGTTGTATTCTCCAGTCCTGACCTCTGCCGAGTACCACTTATTCAGATCAGTCATATTTAGCAGGTCAACGGTTTCCGGGAGTTGGAGGTATGTGAAAATGGGTCATGGCCATTCCACCTCTAAACCGCGAGGTCAACGATCGACCTACCCGACAAATGTCAAAAAACTATAGATAATGATGATGCATATTTGAGTTATTAAGCTTTTAAACAAGTATATTTTAAATAAAGTTGAATTTTATCAAAAAACGTTTAATAAATGCCCAGCAAGGGTGCAGGGAGAGTTTAGTATGCCTGACTAGCTCGGCTGACGCGTTATAACAATGAAAAAAAGGGGGAAATGTCAATATTATTATGCTGGCGCCGTCTATTTGTTAGCTTATCGTATTGTTCGACTGTCTTATCCTTTGTTCGTTAGTTCGCGTTTATGTATCAGTTTGCCCATTAAGCGAATGTCAGCTATTACAAACACACACATCCATCCGAACTTACCTTCACAAAACTATTTAAATTTTTAATTATTAATTTATTTAAAGAAAGAAAAATCCGGACTTTAAGTTTTAGGCTTGCCAGCTTCATAGCATGTTTAACGGCATAAAATAGCATCACCATGTTCACAAGATTCTTCGCTATGTATACCAGTTTAATAAAATTCCTTTCAGGAATTTGCGTATATGTGCATTCATGCATACATATTGTGTTGTCCTTGTAAAGTTCGTTTCACATTCACGCATCAATATTACCAAATAGAGAGGAATAAAAGAATGTCCTTTGTTTACCAAATCGGTTTATTTCACGTAGGTATGTCAAACTTACCACATTTTACAAGTTATTATATTAATTGTTTCTTTTTCACCGTTTTTTCCTTTCTTAAACAAGGATTATTATTCCGACACATAGTTATAATGTTAACATGCGCTTATTTGGTATAGAGAAAAGATAACAAAAATAATTAATGTGATAAGAGTTTTTTTTTTCTTTTTATTTCAGTTTGTATTCTTAATAGTTTTTTATTTTTCTTATTTATCTTCTCATTGCTTAATTAAATCATTTTTTTTTTTTTAATAAAAAATATTTTATTCCGACTACTCTTATCTTTTATTATGTCTATTTTTAAACAATGAAAATCCCGTGAAATTATTATTTGAATTTTACATTACATTAAATTAGATCTTACAACGAGCATTTTTGTACCAAAAATATTCGTTAAACTCAAGTTCGGCTACTTTCGGTGAGTGTCTGTCTAGCACTCTCTCTAAAAATTCTCTACTCATTTTGAAGTTTACATTTGTCAGTGTCAGTGTGTGAGAAAGAGTAAGCATACTAATTGCTTACACAATCTTTCTCTCTTCATAATTACACCCTTTAATTTGAGTTATAATATAAGGAGAATAAATGTTAATGGAATTCCGGTATTATATGAAATATAGCTTCTTTGTGAAGAGTAACGGAAAGAGGAATTTGTTTGTACACTTTTTAAAAAATATATTTTTAATTTTTCTTCTTTTATTTATTTTAATATTTTATTGACAAAATAATTACATAAATTTTTATATATATGAACAAATTTATACAAAATTAGGTAAGGTTTTATAAAAATTGTAAATTGAGGCTGTTTAAATTTGATATATATTCTATTAAATTTAGATTTTAGCATTGTTATTTTTTACTCCAATTTATTAATGTTCAATTAACTATAAATATCAACGTACTGTATATTGTGCGTTTATTCATATATGCTTTTTTTAACAACTGACCATAGTCAATAAGTGCATATTGCAATTTAATTCTCTCAAGTGTATCGTCTTGTTCATTTTTTTTTTGTTTGTTTACATTGCACTTTTGTGTGACGTAATTTATATAAATCAAAATTTATTTGTATGATATTTTAGAATAATTATTGTTTAATTTAAGTTAATTTTAGTTTTTATTTTAAAGAAAATTTCTAATCGTTGTCAGATGCAATGCAACCAACATCGCTTGAGTCATTTGTCCGATCATTTTTATTTAATGCTTCTTCATTTCAAGTGCTGACGGACATCCAGTGAAAGTTGCTCCAAGTGAAAAAAGCTCTAACGCAAAATTCTAGCTGACTTATACCAATGAATTTTAGTTTTTTCTTGGGCTCTCCATGAGTCCACATTCATTTTGATGACTCCGACATGATTTAACTTAACTTTATTTGTATAATCTCTCTTTCCCAATAAAATTTGAGAGACGCTTTTTAGACATCTTAACAGATGTCGCTTATAAATCAATTTAAAAACCGTCATACTATTGAGTTAGCTAGGTCAAACAACTCCATCAAGAGGGTCCTATTACGACAGCCCAATCAAGACAATTAATAGCACGTTGCACAATCAACAACATCTTCAATTAAGGGTTTTGAGTTATTCAGTAGGAATAACAACAAACATTAGCATCTGTGTTGGATCAACCATTACACACATCAATCAAAAATTTGCCCTTTAGATTGGCTATTCCGGACAATTAAACGTATCATTTTGAAGATAGGCTTCAACAGATAAAAAAAGCATATATTTGCAAGTCAGAAGAAAACCATCATCAAACAATATGGATGTCAGCTTCCGATTTGCTCAAATTGCACATTGTTACTGACTAAAGCATACAGCGTATTGTACGCAACTAGAAAAAAGATTCGGCTGATAGGAAGACTAAGACATCTTATTATCCACAAAGGTACCGAACCGAATGGGGCATATGATAAAAGTCAACATCAGTTCTATGGTCAGTCTAAATTATTTCATTCCACGTCATTCTGCGGGGAAACCAGATAGCACAACAACAACATTGCATGTAGTCTCTAATGCATAACTTATAACTGCTTCGAGTCACGTTTTGGCTCTCGAGCCAGAGAGTCGTGTTTAGGCTCTCGAGCGGGTCAGTTGAAGTTTGGCTCTCGAGCCAGTTAGTGGGGTCTCAGCCATTTTAATTTTAATAATTTCATGAATCCATGAATAGTCGCGATCAAATAAAAGTGATAGAGAGAAGAAACGAATATAAAACCAGTAGAATGCAATTGATAAACTCACGAAATCAAATGTAAGGAATTAAAATAAAGGAGAGCCAAGTGCCTGCAAAATAGAAATGTCTTGTGTTTGCTTTCCTTCCCTGGGCCGCTGAGCTGCCCCAGCCAAAGGAAAGGGTCGGAAACGGCCTCACAAGTGGCCGCGAACAACTTCGTACATTCTTTTGTTTGTTCGACTATCTCTCAACAACAATTCTTTAATGCCCAATTTATTGGCATTAACCACTGAAGAGCTCGAAGCAGGACTCCTAGTCATAATACGTGCCATTCAAAATTAAAATTTTAGAGATGAATTAAAGGAGTTCCAGAACAACCAAGAAATTGAAAAACAGAGTGCGATTTGTTGCTTATGTCCTTTCCTTGGCGATAAAGGAATCATTCGGATCGATGGATGACTCGAAGAATCGAGTCTTCCGTATGACTAAAAACATCCAATGCTCCTGCCACACAATGACATCCTGATGAAGTCACTATTCAAATTAACTCATGATAGTAACAAACATAGCAGTCTACAAGGTCTACTAAGGATAATCCGTCAAAGATCCTGGTCAAAAAAGGGAAAAAAGGCAAGCGTACAGGGCTGCCTACAATGCAACAAGGCTCGTCCCAAATTATATCAACAAAATAATAGAAAATCTTCCTTCAACAAGAATTACACCTGCAAGACCATTTATAAATGCAATAAACATGTACTGTATTGCTACAAAAGCCTGCTCTCGTACCAGCCCTAGTGGACCAGAATTCAATGCAACCATCCTTAAGGAATTGTGTAGAATGAAAAACGTTGACATTTATTATAAGCTATAGTATTGTCGACCAGAAATTAAGAAACACAAAACCATTATTTGATCACGATGAAAGGCTTTTCGAGTCTATCTAAACTTATAACATTTCCATTCTCAACAAACCACCATACCATTTCCACTTCCACTAAACCACTTCCCATATAACACCTTATCTTGAAAAGTTGTTATATGAATACCTGCATTAAGCTAAATGGTGTAGCGTAGTTAATAATTTCAAAGCCAGTAACAGAAAGTGAAAAAGGTTTTTATGTTATCATAGTATATTTTTTGAAAGAATATCAGTTGATTTGTTTCTGAAGTGTATTAGAAATAAGTTTAAGACTATAATAAAACATTTACATTGTTAATATTTAGAAGTAATGCCATTTTACAACAAAACTAAGATTATTCGAGCTATTCTACAGGAGAACATCCACGTTTAAAACAGGCTTACGATTTATTGTAAAAGTGTGCGCGGAAGATATTTCTATGTTGTAACGAAATATTGCGGGCAGGAAAAAGTGTTTAATACTTGTGATATTTTGAGATTCATGTCGCTATGGTCCGAAAATGTATCCTTGATTGTGTTAATAAAAACAAGACTTAGAAATGATGAATGTATTCCTGTTATTTTTTAAAACATTGGACAACACAATGTAATCACAAAAAAGTTAATACTTGTCGTCAAGGCCGCTTATAAAGGCTTTAAGATTTGGTTGTATCTTGTAGTATTTGTTACAAATACAACCCCACAGTTGTGGGATTGTTAATCCCACTCATTAAAAAATGATTGACGTTGGGAAGTTTTATTTAGATACTTTCTTCTTGGTGGGAAAGGAGAGAGGAGAGTGATGGTGGATTCTTAAAAAATTCGGACATTTTCCCAAGTTCTTAGAGTACAGAAAATTTCATATAAGTAAAAAAATGAAATACTATTAGATATAAATAAAGAAATTGGCATAAACGCAATTGTGAGATTCAAAGAAAATTGCATTCGTTTGAATCTTTATACATACATACTTATCAGTAATCAATGTAAAATATATATTTATATATATATAAAATATATTAAAATTTTTAGTTTTTTTTTATTAGAGGAAGGTAGATTAGAGAGAACACTGGACCCAACTTCGGGGTCTCCCATTGCAAATTATGGGCCGAAGGAGACCATAGGTAGAGCGGGGTAAAGAATGGCGCTGGTCTTATGATCTGCCGGTTTGGTAAGTAGGGTACGTTCGTCCGTTTATTCTCATAAAAGTAAAGCACGTGTATTTCTTTTAATTGTAACAGTCTGTGGAGTGTCAGTGGGACAAAAAACCACCACGAAAAGAAATATAAGCCGAACAAATGGCACGTTCGCGAAGCATGACGTTACACCAAGCGCCCAATTAACAACAACTGCTGAGAACAGCATATTATAATTTAAGCAAAAGAATAATTATAAACAAACGTAGGCCAAAATTTTAGCATGTAAGTACCATAACTTCCAATAAGAATTTAATTCAATTTGAAAGTTTTAGCTGAGCTTGCCTTGGCACCTTACGAACTAAAAAAAATTATAACCACTTGAAGTCTTTAAGTTAGATAGGAGATAACGTTATATGATTAATGGAATTACATGTATATTTTTGCACTCTAATAATGCCTTTCGGGTAAAACCAATTCGGTATATTTCCTCTTTGGAATAGTGTATGCTCTCATTATTTATCATTACTAACCGTTTGTCTAAGTGAGTTAGCATACAACCGTATTCATTAATGTCGATCTACACTGCTGACAGCATCTGAACGTTTGGCATGGCTATGTGTTCTGGGGAACCACAATCGTCCCTCGTTTTGGCCTCACAGGTTCTTCGTCTCGGAGGTGGGAATGCTATGCTAGGTCAGACTAAAAATTAAAGGTAAAGTTAAGTGAAAGTAAAGAACTAGATGAATATAGTAAGGATGCCGTAAAGGAGCTTCCTCCAAATAGTCCGTGTCGAGGGACAGACTGGTCCGATCGAGTAGGGTGATCAGAAGAAGAGTAACAGTTAAGTTTAGTCTACGAGAGATAATTTGGGTAAGTTTAGTCTTACGAGTGAAGTTGAGTTTAGGCGATGGGGGAGTCAAGATCGAATTTAGAACAGTGAAATAAAATGCAAACATTGAACAAAACATATAAAAAAGTTTTGTGAATCAAAGCCTGGTGCCGCTGAGCTTACCCCAGCACCAGGGAATGGGCAACACCCCTCACAATGTTTACGTTTATTATGTCTTAATTGCTAATACCATGGCACAAGTTCTAAAGTATTGTTGTCTTGGATTTATTTAGCCGTTAAATTATGGCTGTAAATTTGTAAATTTAGTTATTGCAATCTATAATCGCATTGAGGTTTGTGGAATATTTAGGCTTCCTGTAGCTGCTATGTATTATGGCTTATGAAATTGTAGTAGTAATCTATACTTTAAAGATAATCTTTTAATTCACCTGATACTTATACTTTCTTATTATGTACTTTATCTTTTACCACAATTCACTTAAATTGGCCCTTGAAGGTTTTGTGAATTGTATCCTTTATTAAATAAATAAATAAATAAATAATGCTAAAAGAAAAAAGCCTCACAACACCAGGTAGTAAGAGATAAAGATGTGGTTAATGAATCGGGCAAATATTTATACTCAAAAACTTTTTTAGAAAACATTTAATAGAAAACATTATGTTAAGTAGGTATGTAAAAGAAAATTGATCTGTGAAATGAAAGTGAAAGAAATAGCAAATCATAGCCTTTTTTCTTTCAAACTTTAACAAATTATGGGGGTAATCATGTAAACAGGCGATCATCGCTGTAACCATCGCCTGATTTTTTTAAGAGACAATTGATTGAATTGAATTATCGCCAAAAGACTAATCAGGCACCATTGTTGCTAGGTTTTCAATACTTCCCTTCAAATTTCCCATTACAATACAGTAATAACGAAGAGAAAGGCAAAAAATGAGAGCAAAATTGACGTTTATTTGTTTTGTATAAACAAACTACATATGGTAAACAATAACAATAATGCAAAAGGAAATGAATAGAAAATTATGAATTTGTGTTAGGCTAAAAAATAATACATTAATTTAATGTTGACGTGATCATAATCGATTTACAAGAAATTTGTATTTAATTGCTATGGATTTGCGGAAATTTCATGCAAATACACGCGATAAAGTGCTCAATTCAAAGTTGGCGGCAGAAAACGCACAGGATAGACAGAAAGTAATGAAGAAAGAAGAAATTTATATTCAATTAGAAAATAGAAAATAATTCGAATGTATTGAGATGCTTTATAAGGTGGGGATTTAATTCTATATTAAAATTTCCAATAATGATGGACAAGACATATATAATATCATACATGTTATTGCTAAGCTTGGTAATTTATGCCGATGAAGTGAACGCTCGTCCCATGACGTTCCTCAAAGTTCAAATATGATAGAGTTTTGTAGTATGTTGAACTGACGTGCATTGTCTTAGTGCAAGCAATGCAATACGACAAGTTTGTATTGTTTATCACAAGGCACACCAAACTTATTTAGCGCAATAACAATGTGTCACCGCCGGTGGGATGTGCTTACCAAGCATATTCCCGTGATTAAGTAATTTGAATTAACAATGATAACGAGAAATGAAGATACTTTTAATAAATCTGATCCCAGATAGATACTAGTCAAAACGGTTGTGTCATTTAATTTCAGTTTGCTTTAGACTTGCGTGCCTCATTCACTATAATTTCTAGTATTTAAAAATTGATGATTACTGAATAAATAAAATTATTAAAATACTTTACGCACTTTAAGGTATCTACTCGTAGTTATATTAACTCCACACAAATGCTCGTGGCCCACATGCCGATGCAAACTACCAGTTACGTTTGCCTTATGCAGATGCAAAGGAATACATTAATAATTCACATAGTTTTAAGTTAGTTAAGTTAGTTATAAGTTGTCTCTTTCTCACATATGTATGCTTGCTGTACTAGTAGGTTTTAACGTGCATACATATGTATCAGCATTTAGTATTCATTCATCTTTCGTTGTTTAACCTCTAAACATCTAGCTTCTATATTGTCGCTTCGTTTGGCTTGCAAAATAAAATAATCCTGATACACAAACTTCCAATGCGTTCGTTCCTTTTTCGCTTCAGTTTTTCGGTTTTGCAAGTCATCATTTCATATCGTTTTAATTGCCGAAAATATTGGTGCACAAAGGCTTACACCATATGTAAAAAACAAATAAGATGCAATTCGGCAAAACTCCAGATGACTTAAATTTTTAATGGTTTCTGTTTACACGTAGGCGTTGAGTTGTCGCAAGCTTGCGCCGAGAGTGCTTTTTGAGAAAAACTTTCGCTGCTCTGTCTGCAGTCTGGGGAAAGTATTTGCTTACATTAGGACTGGAGCAGCGTAAAAAAATTTTTTGGAAAAACATAAACAACTTTCCACATGCTAGGTGTGAAGATACATTATTTATAGAAAATACCCCCATAAACGTCTCTATACCAATAGAGTGCTTTCCTGAAATTTGTGATAATGTGTTTTGAATCTCCGGCCACATTTAATTTCACCTGTCTCAAGACGAATACATCGAAATACGATTCACACACACACAAATACGATTCTATTAGAGAGGGTACGCTTTTATGAACCAGACATAACAGTAAATGTCTCCTGGCCTGCATGGCAAAGATCAATTGACATCCATAAAAACCCAAGAGTACATTAATCTCTCCCAATTGAAATATCGGGCACCGCTTTGCCACTAGATAATGCCCTCTTTCTAGCCACTATTGCTATTATTTTACATTGCCCCAACTATTAAGATTATTGTTCACACCTGTAAGGTACCTACCTAGGCCTCTTAATATTGTTAGCAAATTCCACTTTGTGTGTTAAAGACTCAGACAAACTTGCAACAAAGTTATGATTAACGACTTATCTGGTCTTCGCTAAGGACCAAGGTGAAATAGAAATCTGCATTTTATTTTGCAACCAATAACACCAAAGAGAAACACCAAACTTGGCGAGAAAGTAATGGAATAACTGAAGTTAGATATAGCCAACAAAAATCCAGAAAAAAAACTAATTAATGCTTTTGCAAATCAGCAAATTAACAATAGAAGATTCGCAATGTTGTGTAAAAAAGGTTCAATGTGAACATTAGGTTCTTTGTTTGAACCTTACTAGAGTTGATAAATGATTTGAATATAGATATGTGCAGATGCATACATAAATATTATGAGTGTTATGACGTCCGCAACGTAACTGAAATCAATATCAATCTCCCGAGTTTCAAATTAATTATCTTGTTTTGTTTTATATCTCGACTTTCAAAGGAAACATTTTTGCTTTATCTTCTTCAAAGGATTGCAAATGGTATAGCGTAGAGTAAATTTTGTAGTGTGAGAAGTGATGAAGTACGTGTGCATCGAAATGTCTTATTAAATAGATGAAAATTGCGAAAGTAAAAAAGTGCCTGCAAGAGTGCATTCACAATTTAGCTGAAAATATTTATATGCCTTGATGACAATCTTTAAAAAAAAAAATATAGCGACGCAGGCCGCCAAATTGCGTGAACGTAAAATGTTTAAAACGCTGCGTTCATAAAGACCACACAGGTAGATAATTTGCGAAGTGTGGAATGGCGAATAGAAGCGATAACATTCGGGCAGACAAATAAAATATGATCAGGAGATTAAAAAACCCCAGTAAAAATGACAACGTCACCATCGTAGTCCAAAACTGAGATATTCTCAGGTAGGAAACTGATAATTTTGTAATATATATATATATATATATATATATATATATACACTAAAATTGTGTCGTGCAAAATCGGAGGCACGTCACTTTGTCGCTCACAATATATCTGTTACCTTTCATCATGAATTATAAATAACGTAAACTCTATTGAAATGTGAGTCATCTTTATATTTCTTTATGTAAAAATATATACAACTATGGTCAACCCCAATCTATTATACACAAACACATCCACATACCATTGGCTTTACTGTATGTATGGCTTGACCACACACGATAATATGACTCCTATTACAATCTTCTTGAATATGGGATACACACTGTTATCTAGAGACGCTTGTAGCCGATGCATATTAACATAATAAAGAAGTTGCAAGATTTGGCATGCTGAAGCCGCTACATTTAGGCTACATTTATTAGGAGCGCTAGTCTCTTTGTGAACAAACTCTGCGAGTAATATACAACCACTTACACTCAATCTCATTGCAATACATATATGTCAAAACATATCCTTTTCACATGAAGGTCATTTCTAATCCGTCATTTCCAATCATGTTCACACACATTACACACATTTCACAATACACAGGTAAAAATTTTGCTGTGCCGAAAATCAAACGGTAAACTAGAATAGAGATGATTCCTCAATATATAGAAAAGCAATCATCTCTATAGGAATGGTATAATGGCATGATGTATTGTATATGTAGTGTGAAGACCCAGTCGTCCCTCGTTTTGGCCTCACAGGTTCTTCGTCTCGGAGGGGGGAGTGCTAGACTAAGATAGGTTAGGAGTTAGGATTAGGTAAAAGACAAGACAAACGATGGGAGATAGGGGAGTCCCAGCCAGAAAGAGATGATCCTTCGCAACAAGAGAGTCAAGTTATGCGCGAAGACGTATATATATATATATATCGGGAAATCGAGCGGAAGATCTGACAGGGGTACCTAATACTGAGAGAGTCCCGGTATTAGTTAAGGTCCTCTGGACTCTGTCGCTTGGGGTAAGAGCAAATTTATTTGTCGAGCAGGGGCACCATGAGACTTTCATGAGCAAGCTTGGTGTCCGACTAATGAATATTCTCAGTAGGATTCCTGAACGGTACACTCACCAAGTTCATGAATTTAAAACATGACGAGGTTTGACCGTTCAGGAATAAATAAAATTTTTGTTTTTAGGTTAGGTAACTTTTCAGATGGGGAAACTTTCTTACAGCTCAATGCGTTGCATCCGCACTATGCTCCCTCTAAGCGGAACGGGAACAAATCGAAGAAAAAAAAACGAAAAAATATATATATTTAATTGCAATTATATTCATGAGCTGATTTTGAAAATTTCTTTAACTAATTATATCTGTAACCTTATTTCTAAAAAAAATGAAAAATACACGGCTGTGCCGTGTATTCAGTGACAGGGGGTGAAACCGTCGAATCAGAAAGAGAGGGGATGTGGAGTAGTACCTTAGATAGGATAGAAAGGGGTGCTTTCTTACGTAGAGGGATGGAAGAATGGGCGTGTGCCTCAGGGGTGGATGAGTACATTGTAAATCCTCGAGCTGCAGGTAGGTATAGGGGACGTGTAGACAACTCAATTCAAGGTAGCCAGGGTATTGTTACTCTCGATGACTGGACTAGTAGCGCTATTGGCCGAGGAACGGTCAAGTTTATGTGGCAGTGGAACTACGCAACATCAGCTATAGTACCCAGCGTAGGTCGTAGGCTAGGGGCAAGTATGTATCGAAACGAGTATCTCCGTGGAGGTACAACCCCCGATTTCACACAAAGGGGTTATGCTGTAGAGGTAAGGAGTGGCTCTGCCAACTTAGACATGTTTGTCCAGGTGAGTAAAGGACTTGACGACCCGGTGGTAGAGAAGATAACGTCCCGCTTGGATGCTTGGCGGGAGGCAGGATGGGGTTATAAACTATGGCCGGGAGATGGACATAGAAGGGGGGGAGGGGCAATGTTGGGTTTGCCTGGTACTGCGTTTTTGATGGAGGAAGCTGGATGGACAGGCTTTTCTTGCGGTGCTGACCTTACACCATGGGGGTGGGGAATACCGCAAAGGATAAGGCGCTTTGCACAGAATGAATACGGCACATTAGTGCTAGGCCTAAGTGCTGGGTCTGCCCTATCCGGATCAGTTGGAGTCCCAGGGGTCTGGCAATCACTGGGAAATAATGATTATGGTCAGACGACTGTGATGAGTGATAAAACGACGCAACACCGACGAGGAACTCAACCTGATTAGGCCCACCGTTGAAGTGACGGACGGCGCAACACCACCCACAAGGTTTAAATTCGGCGATAATGACGAATGGATCCCGCTAGAGACGGATGATCCCCACTACATGTACCTTCAGGAAAAGTATCGGGCGATAAGTTGCAAAGGCCGTTACCACGATTTCCTGTCAGGGCAGGTATTCCGAACTGTCCGAAGGCGGGTGGGTCCGATCCGTGTTTTCATGCTTTCCCGAAGCGAGGGGGGGATGTAAGGAAGCGTTTTGCTTCCTTACTAAAAGAATAAATCCGTCCGTGTAAATGTCTACCCTTAGACCCTAATAACAGTCAGTCTGAATTTCTCCTCCGCACTAGAAAATAAATACCCCTTACGTGTCTGCTTTCCCTACATCAACACATCATCCTTCTCTCGCACAAACTATTATTGATAAGCATAAAAAGAAAAATATGTAAATAAAGATATACATAAGTAGGATACATTTGAACCATACACATAAGTCTTTACATTGAAAAGAAAATGTATACATAAGTAGGGCATATAAACAT
>CCAG010007966.1:0-110755 GCA_001077435.1 Glossina morsitans morsitans
ATACCGACAACGCGGAAAGAAAATATTAAGAAAAATATTAAAAGAAAAAAAAAGCGAAAGTCGGGTCACCAAGCTGGTTTTTTTTTTTTCTTTTATACGCTAATCTCTTTCAATAAAAATCGCTAGTAAATAATAAAAATCGAAATTTCCAACTATTAATCGCCAATCCGGAGGTCCGAGTTTTATATAAATTTCTTGGAAGGAGTCCTGGTGGAGCCCTGAGCTTACCCTGCCCAAGGAGACTCGTTACAAGCGTTAAGGGTTGCATGCCCGTCAACCAACCAACCAACTTACCAACTTTTTATGTGCCTTTCATTCATATGGTTAGTGTTTTATTTATTTGTTTCTTTTTTTACATATATTTACGGCTAAGTCTTAAGAAAACTTTGTAACACCAACATTCCGTTGATAAGCTTAAAAAAAAAAATTGTAAGTGTAGCCGAGTTAGTCAGGCAGCAAAAAGCACAACCCCAGTGTCTACTTACACATCACAGAACAGAACAAGCTGTAAGTGTGTAATAAAGCTGCTAAACCGCGTACATAAGGACAGTGGTTTTGGATTAGACAACAGAGCAGCCAATAAGTAAGTACGGAGGTAACGCAGATTCTGGACACGACGAGCTTAGCTCGCGTAGATACAGGTAGAGAAATACCACGTTACAAAAAACAGATGACTTAATACAGAGCCTTGAGGAACACCTGTGAATGATCTCCTCTGTACGACAACCTCACCGTTGTTAATTAACATGTTCTTATAAAGAAAGAGATACCTATAATATAAATTACAGAATCTGATAGGGAGATTCTGAGAGAGTAAGAGAGAGTAGAGTTTAAGATGCTAATGTTATTATCATTTTATTACATTTTACATTTTTTTCTATTAAATTGGTTCGTCGTTCGTTCGTTGGCGTGAATGCATGTGTTGAATTTTTGTACGTAAAGTTCTTATGAGTATCAATACTTCGAGTTGATAGATGTTAAGTACTATCATATTATATATAAAAATACTACTAATGGATGCAGCTGATTGTCAAGTTCAGTGAATAGTTGTTTTTTGGAATGATTTAATTTGACTGTGCAATTTAACAGCCAAAATACATTTATTAAGAAATTATTAATCTCTGTATGCTTACATAAGTGTCTCTGAACTATAAGTGCTAACCATTCACAATTTTGGAATAATAACTGGGGCTCAGAACGTATTTTAAGTGGAGAAATTGATTATGCTGCAAATAACGTAGTTTACGAATTTAAATTTTGAGCAGTTAGAGTTTACTTGTTGGATCAAAATATTGTATTAGTGAAAAGTTGTGTGGAACTTCTAGCATTTGCCTTTTCCGGCTTGATGGTGTTTCATTGTGCTGCGTGAACATCGTTTTGCTAGTGCTTCAATTGAAGCGCAGACGGTCTACTCAAACATACAGGAGGCCTACTAAGAAAGCTGCCCTCTAAAGGCCAAAAAGTGCATGAGGGAGGTGTCTTGGTGGAACCAGAGGCTTCAAAAGCTCCTAGTCCAGGCCAGGAACTTGTTCAATAGAGCTAAAAAAATCTGGTGATTGGGGTAGGTACAAGGAGGCTCTTACAGTATATAACGCCGAGTTGAGGCGGTCGAAGCAGGCTACTTGGAGACAGCACTGTGAAGACGTAAATAGTCTCTTACAAGCAGCGCCGCTCTAGAAAACTGTAGCTAAAGACCACAGCAATGGTGTATGCAGCCTAAAAAATTCCAGCGGAGATTACACAGGAAAGCCCGAAAAAATTGGGTCTCCTAATGAAGACCCACTCTCCGGGACGCCTGCGGGATGTGAAACTAAGGCACCAGGCTTGTCCGAGAGTTAAGACACATACCGAGTTTTAGGGATCATTGTCTCGCTACCAAAATCTTCCGCACGGAACGGGTGCAATAGGCTATGTCAACCTTCGGCCCATACAAATCGTCGGGGATGGTATACGACCGTGTCTACTCCAACCGGACACAGACAGTCCCATCCCATACCTTGTTAAGGCTAGCTTTCTAAAGGGATATGTACCACAGGATTTAAACAAAGCCAGATTGGTCTTTATACTGAATGCAGGGAGCGAAAATGGCCACCTACCGAAATCATATAGACCCATCCGCTTGAGTTCCGTTCTCCTAAAAACTTTGGAGAAAACTTTAGATAACTTCATTAGGGGCGCCTACTTGGGAATGAGTCCCCCACACAAGTACCAGGTTGCCTATCAAAGCAAATCCACCAGGACGGAAATTCATGAACTAACCCGTATTATCAAGAGGGCGATAGAAGGCAAGCAAGTGGCTTTCGTTGCCTTTATCGATATACCGGGGTTCTTTGATAATATGTCATACGCGGCCATAGAGCGAGCCCTTGAAAACAAAAGGATGTCAAACCTGATTAATAATTGGATAATCAATAAGCTGATTTCCAGGCTCGTTACTTCGGAGCTCGCAGGGGCATCAACTCTCAGTGCCGGTGGAGCAAGGGGCATGCCCTCTTCTCTTGTTCGGGATGTGTTTAAAATGCATTGCAACATGCATTTTATATTGGTCTTTCGAGTAATGATCTTCATAGTGTGAGTAATGATGGGCCTCTATCTTCCTTCTGCTGTATATGTATTGACTGTAGGGGAACGATGTCGAATTATAAGAAGCATACCTCTAATCAGAAAGCACAGAAATCTCTGACCTCCCTTGATGCAATTTATTTCAAATCCATATTTGATGAACTATCTGTGAAACTACAACTTCCAATGAAGGAGTTATTGAGTGAGGCCGTAATTGCTCTTAAATTGGAGCTTAAGCTGAATACTGATATGACTAAAGTTAGGATGGAATCCTGTAAACAAAGGGTTGGTCAAATTAAGAAGCATTTGGAGTCAAGATTGGTAGCGATGAATGCGCAAGTTAATGTGTTGTATAGAACGGTGAACAGGTCAAGTAAATGGTAATAACACGTATGCCTGATAGGTGACCCAACTTATTCTGCTCTGTAGTTGAAAATGCCCTACAACTTTCCATTATGTGCCGAACGGCTAAAGATTTCGACAAAAGTAAGGCAAATTCAATAAAAGCAAGGCATTTTAACATG
Source organism: Glossina morsitans morsitans (assembly GCA_001077435.1). NCBI lineage: Eukaryota > Metazoa > Arthropoda > Insecta > Diptera > Glossinidae > Glossina > Glossina morsitans. Next base: position 3,087 of record CCAG010007966.1, read on the forward strand.
TGCGAAGTACAGTAAAGTAACAAATACCTAAATGTTAAAACTGTATTTACGAGTTAGAAATGCTATTCTTTCATTCCTTAGGAAATCATGTTGCGACAAATGAAATGCGTTTCGTTATAATTAAATATTAAAAATAGTTTTTCTTTAGGTATTAATTGATCTTTTGGAACCGTTTCGGAAAACTTTATGATCGATGATGACTCATTTACTATTTTATAATTTCTGGCATAAATGTTACACATTGAAAATAATTCATACAGTAGTAACTTAAAAAAAAGAAAAGCTGTTCATCAGCTTAGCATTTTCAGTTTCTGAAGACTATCAAAATACGTGTTCATTTCTTCTTCGGCAAGTGCGTTGGAAACAAAAGTCGCAGGTAAGAACTAAGTATATAGTATATACTTACATACTTCAATTTTGTTTGAATATGTTGCAATCTAAGCATAAATTTCTGATTCAAAAACAATTTGACAATTTCCCTTGAACAGTAATTTAATTTAAAACAAATATCAATACTTGCTTTTTTTTTGTTAATTCGCGTTAGCTTCAATTCAAATTCTATTGCGTTAATCCTGTAGAAATTCCAATGCGTTATTTGTGTTAATGAAATTTGATTCCAACAATTCCACTAATGCTGTCTTAGTGGTCTGTTACTGCGGTCGCGTCACGTTTTGCTTCTTCAATACCGCTATTGTGCTTGACAAAATTACAGTTCTTAAAAGATTCCATTGTACCAAACTCCTTTAAATATTACTATGAAATTTAAATTTCGTGTTAACACTACGGGAAGCAGTCATTGGAAGGAAGTTATTATTTCATAACCTCTCTTGTGCACTCACAGGTATTTCCGTTGCACGCAAAACTGTTTGTAGAAATATGTGTATTAATAAACTAAAATGGCAAAGTCGAATTAAAGCTTATGCCTTACCTTACGTTTTTAAGTCCTTTTGTACACGTAAACGTACAAACTTATTCCGACTGTATGATGAAAACGCGTTACATAATAATATACCGGCGTCCTTCCGCTGGTCTGACCATAATGCTAATTTTTGTTCGACGTACTTTGGACAAAAGGCATTAAGCATCAAGTGCCCACGTCAACAATATCACACAAAAAATTTCCACACTCGATTTTTTCCCAAAATGAGTTTCTTTCGGTTTTTTATGTTTTTGGAAAGTTATTAATGTTGACTTCTTATCTTGCTTGGATATTCAGTTATTTGTGTTGTGTAGAATACTATTGGTAGAAACACACATAATTAGTAAACCAAAATGGCGAAGTAGAGTTGAAGCATGTCTTACCTTAGGTTTTTAGGAACTTTTGCGTTTGTAAATGTACAAACTCATCCAACTTTTGCAATAAAACACGAATACATTGTATTCGTCGCTCTGGGCTGATCATAATGTTAAGTTTTATGCAACAATCTTTTGAGCAAAATGTCTTAAATACAAAGTTATCGTATAAGCAATTTCACACAAAAGTGACCAAGTAATTGGTGAACACCAAGATGACGACCGCATGACTCTTCTTCCCCACAATACAATTGTGACATTTGCATATACCGGTAATCGCCATATTACACAGCTGGAAAAATATAGTAGTAAATAAAAATACAATTGATGTGAAAATGAAGACCTTAACGGAAGCCAATATGAAAAAATGAAACAATGCGATAAGAAACAAAAACATAAAGCAAAACAAAAGACAAATTTATGCATAAACTTTACAATAACGTGTTTTACAAAGAAGCACAAACATCCAAAAAGAATTAATTCTTTATTTAAAAAGTTAACTGAATTGCATTTTGCAGGAAAAAGTGTTAAAAACAGGATTTCAAAAACAATTGATAATTCCAATTTAAAGAAACGCAAGTCTTTACAAATGCTGAATAATTCACTTAGTTTGCGTTATTCTAGATGATTTGGAACCTAAATTCACTATAGGAAGAAATAATTTTTTTGATACAAATGTACCCAGCGTTCTCTTAAACTGATCGCGAATAAAGTTTGTGGCCCCTGGAAGCTATCAGATTATTAGTTATCTGATTGCATTATATTTGGTCATATTGTTTTCAACTTACTGGTTATATCTACGTATACCATTTATCATATGAAACGGAAAATTTAAAATGCAATAAGGTATGAAGGAGTATTATTATTATTTTAGATATTTTTAAAAATGTTGAATGAAAATGATAAGAGTTTGAGAACGTAATGCAACGCTGCTCTAAAACTGATTGCATATGTTTTTGTAGATAAATTTCGACAAGTCTCATTTAAGAGATAAAGCTTAAGAATTTATGGGTTTCCTACAATATTTATTTGTAAAGTATAATTATTACAATTATTAATAAGTAAACAATAAATCACTTATAACGATGGCAATGGGTTTAATGGAAACTTCTGTAGATTATAGCACAAACATACAAAAGTGTGGAGAAATAACTATTAGGTTGGAGTTTGACAAAAAAATCTACGGACTTCACTGTGTGTTTTGCAGTGCGATATGTTTACAATTTGATGCATTTATAAAGCATATACAAGAACAACATGAAGCTCAACTTACGGGTTTACACTCAGTGATGAAAGAAGAGCTACATTTGGAGGCTGAACAGCGCGGACACGAAACGTATAATGGCTTACGATGGAAAAATGAAAGAAGAAAGAACCAAAAATTGGTAAGTATGATAAAAATAGCGTAAGCAAATAATATAAAGGCATGCACTCTATAGGATTCTGCAGTGGAAACTTATATTGTCAAAGAAGAACCAATCGAAGCCGAAACGAATGGCTTTAATGAGATGATAAGTAAAGTGGAAACTGATCTTAGTGATAGCGGTGATAATAGTCTGGCGGCAATAAATGTAATTACAATATCATTATAAATCCTCCAAAGTTGATTCTACGATTTATAAAAATTATTTGAATAATTTGACATCTATTCGTTAAAGGTGATGCAATATTCTAATGAGTTTAGAGCCGTTCTGGATGATAACCAATTAGGATTTGAAAATTGCTCAAAAGGTAAATTGTTTCTTATACCAGCGTATCAAAGCAGCATTGCTTTGCTTACCTGTTCGTTGTCTTTGCAGCTAATCTTGAAACGGTCGTTTTGAGAAGAGTTTCAAAATTAGAAAAAGACCTTGAAAGGACCACAAATCTTTTAAGCAAATTGAGTGCTGAAATGCTGAATGTTAAACGTGACGTTAACAAAATAACGAAACACAATGAAATCGACGAGAAGGAGTTACCAATACAGTCCTATGAAGTTGTTGAGGATTTTTTGAAATTTGATGAAAAATATAAAGATCCCGAAAAACTGAAACTACTGGTGAGTTCATTGTTCATAGGTATTAGAGTGTTACTTTATGCTTTGATCTCCTCAGTCAAATAATTTCCTTCATATTAATGCACCTACAAGTATCGCGTATGTTTTTAAATGTTGGCGTTCACTGTTGAAAGATAACGCCGCTAAATATCTCAACTGGACAGGTACCGGCAGCAAACATCCGGTACGAACTTTGGCAAGTACTACAGCTATAAGAGGTACTTTATCGCGTTGTTATTAATATATTTGCTGAGATTTTAATGGCAATTTATGTACAACTTTTCAGATGCTTTCGCCCGGAAATATCCCAATGACCCAATTGACGTATTCGAATCAAAAACGAAAAAATTCTTTTTGTACGCTAGTGATAGAATCTCTAAGAGGCGACAACAAAAATAGCTTATCTTTAGATGCAGATTCCGAAAAATACTCTTCCATTTTTACGTCATGGAATGGCACTGATTTATATATTTGAGAAAACTCCATTTTTTAAAAAGATTAACTTTTTAAAAGCTCAGTGATCTAATAATGGAACACTTGGTTCACCTGCATACGCCAGATAGATCACTGTCAATGAAATAAAATGGAACGATATCCTTTGAAAGATAATTGAAATCACCGAAATAATTTGAATTTTCTAATAAATTTGAAAGTTTCCTTCTCTAGAAAATTGATGCAAAAGTTCGATTCGGATTATTTGAAAACTTTTTGCATTTACTAACACTTACAATGGCTTTTAATCTTGAAATAGATAGCTGGGTAATTTCTTCTTTTAATTTTTTTCATGGACCAGCTGCTGTGTGTTGGTTAAACGGGCTATATATACTAGGAGCCGTGACACATGTTTAAATTACAGCTTACGTAAGTAATTGTTTATGCGTGCCTCCTCTGCGCCGGATTGTGCTCATGACAAAATTGATTAATTGCAGAGAAATTTAAATATTACTCTAATATGATTAATTGTGTTGAATACAATAAAAATCAAAGACAAAGTGTATTAGATTTCGAGGAAGATTTAAGTAGTGTCTATTCATCTGCCTTCTCTTAAATATCTCCACAATTTTTATTAGTTGATTTCGAATCATCTCAGATTTAACAAGTAAGAAAATTATTTTCGGTCGTGACCGAATCTTTTATACCCATCATCGTTATCCTAAAAAAGGCACAAAAAGTAAGCGAACTAAATTTTCGTGCTCTACAATACGGGGTAGGTGCAGTTGATTTTTTCTATTTTCAAAATAAAAATTTTTGTCGCATTGGCGTGTGGGCGTTGTAAACGTGTCCTTTGAGAAGTTTAGGTCACTTCCAAATTCTTATTGGCGATATTTTCAATTTTGCGAATGGGAGAATATTTACCACAGATACTACACAGTTGGGCAGACGGATAGACAGATATGCTTAGGTGCATTCGAAAAATGAAATTGGCCAAGAATTTATATACTTCATGGGGTTTTCGAAGCTTGTTTCTGCGCATTATAAAGGTAGTAAAAAAAATTATATTTTGATATAATGACTATAATAATAGGTAGGTGTAGCCCCATGAAATATGCTTGCAAATTTTTGTATATTTATCTGCTATAGTTTATGAGTAATGAGCGAAAAACCAATTTTTATTCCTTTCGAAAAACAACTGTTCTCAGTCTACGTGGTACGGTAAGCGTGTCCTTCGATCGATTTGATCCATTTTCAAGAACTCCATATTGAACTGCCAGATTTGAGCTTGATGGCTTCATTTTTGCGACCAGGAGAACGTTTATACCAGACATTTCACATACGAACAACCAGACAGACGGACATGATTAAATCAATTCAGATGTTGCTGCTGATCAAGAATACTTTGTGGGGTCTCTGAAGCTTCCTTCTGGGCGTTGCAAACGTTTGGACAAAATGAGTATACTCCTCATACATTGGCGATGGGTGCAAAAATGCAACAATAAAATACACACGGTACTAGTTTACAGCAACAAAATACATATGGTCTTTACTTTTGAAATGTAAACAATAGCACGTGCAGAGCAAATGTAAACAAAAATTAAAATTTGCGATAATAAACACACGATACCAGCACTTTGCAACAACAGCCACGCACTATTCAAGCTTTACAACAACAAACACACACACACACACACACATACAGAAAAAAAGCTTTAATAAATACTGGTTTTTTTTCAACAGGGTTATTATTCATAAAACGACGTTATTGCATGTAAACTATCAGAGTTGCGATATATTGGGAATTAAGTGTCTATTGCATGCGAATACAGCGAAACTACAACCGCTCTACTGTAGATATTTAAGCTCTAGTCCCATTTTGTGATTGAAACGTTGCTTTTTGAAATATTTTGCACTAACCCGTTTAAAAAAATTTTACGTTGCCGCAATTATTATATTAACATTTTAATTGATTTATCCGTCCCGTCGATACCAATTAAAAAAGTGATAATAATTTTTCTTTTTTATTTTTCAAATTATGACCTCACAATTACCAATTCAGATTTTTAAGTTTCATCTTGCCCTCAAACAAATTAAATATAGTTTCCTAGCTGATATCGAGCTATTACTATAATCATTTGGATCATTTAAATGCAAAATTTTTTGAGAGATCTTACATTTTTTTTTCTCTAAGCGAAATATTCGATTTCAAGTATTATTTGATTTATAACAAAAATTTTTCAAAATTATTTTAATCATAATTCGTTATCCAATAAATGAAAAAAAACGCTAGATTTTTTCGCAATCGTCAGATTCAATTGAGTAAATCGCTAGTTGTATTAGTCCCTGAAATGCCTGAACGATTAGTAAAACATGCAGTTTTATACCTTTTCTTTTTTTTTTTAGGTCAAATATCATTTAGAGTATTGATCATTGGCCTAAACTTTTCGTAATTAAATCGAGATGACCGCCCAAAAAAAAAAACACCTTTCGGTTAGTAATTTTTCCGAACAAACATTTATTTAAATAAATAAAACAGATATAGCTATGAATAGGTTTTGTTTTATTTTTAACAAATCTAGCAATCAATTATTAACAAAACAATAAAGAAAATTTAATTATTTAACTACTTGCTATAAATTTGAATCAATTTATATAAATATAAATAATCGGGAATACGAAATTTCCAAATAAAAGGTGGCAAGTGAAAGAGTGCTCGATCCCTCTTCTAAGAAGTTCCGTTATGTTCGCGATTATCCGAAACGGCGGGTATTAGTTAAAAGACAGGTACCTATCTTCCCCTAGATAGAAGGAGGTGATATCCCATATACATGTCTTGATTTTGGAATTGCCAGAACTCCCTGGATAGCAAGGATTGTCACATCATCTCCATTGTGTTACTATAGAGAGGTACAGAGAGAGAGAGAGAGACAGAGAAAGAGGGAGGGGGGGGGGTTTGGCAAGGGGTAACACAACCTATTATTCCGCGTGCTATGGAATTACGTATTCATAGGCCGTCGTTTCAGATGACATCTTCTCTAATCCATGTCTTTACCGATTATCGCTGACCAGTTGCTAACATTCACACGTATGTGCGAGAAGACTGCATATGTTTAAAAGAAAAAAAATTGTTGTTGTCAATAGAAATTTTTAGGGGCAAAGGACAATAGTAGTCCGTGCATCCATGCCATTTGCCAAACTTCAATACAGCAAACAGTTTGTGTACAAGCGTTTGGCGTACAAGTGGAACTTTTCTTTAAATTGCACAACCTACGAACAACGTATATAGAAATGTAGTATGATTTTTCATATGGGGGCATAATATTTCAAAATTCCAAGCCCAAGTGGAAAGCTGAGTACACTGGTCGATTTTTCTAAGCACAGCTCTGTTGGGGGGTTTTCCTCTTTTTCTTCTTCTTCTTTTTTTTTATTTTTTTTTTCTTTTGTTGTTTTTAGCCGAAGGGTTGCTAACTAGAAAGGTGGTTACTTTCGATTTAAAAAAGTCAAGTAGGGTTCGGAGCACACAAGAAAATCAATACATGTACGTTTTCGTCATATATATAGAAAATGATATATACGTATGTATATATGTAAAGATATATGTAAATATATATATATATATATATGCATTTAATAATAAAGTGATATTAGTATTGCGTATATATTGCATTATGTTGATAACTGAACTTTGTGCAAATCCGTTGAAACGGGGATAAAATGTATTAAAAGAGAAAATGAATAAAAATCAAATTTAAAGTAAAAGTGTTTGTTTCATTTTTGGATTTTTTTTATATAAATTTTGTTGCTATTATTCAACGAATCAAACAAAGATTATTTATATTATTAATCTTGGAAAAAAGATATATGTTTTTCATTTTTAAATAAATCGACCATTTCACAAGTGCGTGTGTAAATGTAACACGTAATGCGATTGAGCGAGAACTTGTACACATAACGGTACAAGTTCAGTCGTTATTTAAAGGGATAGAAGTGAAGTTAGTGAATGTGTGCTAAAAATATAATATTTTCATTTACAACAACGTGAACGTGACACATTTGAAAAATCAATATAAAAAAGAAAAAAAAAGCAAAAAAAAAAAAAAGAAGAAAAAAAAGTGCGATGAATGAATGAAAATCGTTTTTTTCCATTTCTTAGGTAAATTTCTTTGCTTTTCTTTCCTTTTTTTTCAATAATTTATTGCAATTCAAAGTGCATTCGTTCGAGGTGAAAATTTTAGGAGAGAGATACCGATACATTATTAAACCTGCGAGACATTTGATTTATTGAAAAAAAAAAAAAAAAAGAAAAAAAAATTGTCTTCAATTCTTATGTTATGCAAAGTGAGAGCGATAATAAAATTGTACATTGAATGTTATTTGTTATCTTGCACGCACTGCCTACAGGTACATTAAAGTATTTTTTTTTTTTTTTTTTTTTTCAAGAGCTCTTACCGCAGGTTAGGAAGGATATAAGAATTTACTTGAGAGCTTTATGCGTTTCTTTTAATACGTAAACCATTTCTGGATGATTTAATATTTATATTTAGACAACTAGTTCAAAGTTGAAGGCTTTGAAAAAATCCCATAAATTAGGACATCGCCGACCTCTGGATGATGCATGCAGTAAGAAAAAATTATTAAACTTACGTTTATCGTCTGAAGGTAAAGACTAATCTTTTCTATTAAATGTGCAAAAAAAAGAAAAAAAAAAAGTTGAATGTTAAAAAGAAATCTTTTTTTTTTTTTTTTTTTCTTGTAACTATCCGTTACCAATTAGTTGTTTATCGTTTTTTTAGCATTGTTAGCAGCGATGGGGTAAAGAGCGCTATTTTAATGTATGTATTCATGTTATCGTTACAGTTGCAGTTAATGAGGTGTTTTTGTCCTTTGCGACTCGTCGTTACTCATCCATAATCATTTTCGGTCTGTTTGGCATTTTGCAAGCAGAGTGACCAGCAATTGTTGATAATATTTTGTAAAGAAAAGACAAAAAATATAAAAAGGAAATGATTGATCCCAGTTCCAGTGAAGAAGAGGGTGATGATGATTCGGTACCAACACCGCAATCAGCTCAAAAGGGCCGTACAGCTGGCGGTGCAGCTGCAGCGAAACCCGCAGCTGTTGTAACAAGCACAGATTCAGCTAAATCGTCTACAGCCCGTCATAATGGGGATATTAGTCATAAGACACCGACCGCGAGCGTTGCGCCGAATGGTAGCGGCCCAGCCGATAGTGGTTTAGGTGCAACAAGCGGTAAGAATGAGTTAACTGCTAACGATACTACAGCTGGTAGCAGTATTTCGCAAGAGACTCTTAATCAAAGTGCTGGTTCGTCGTCGCGTGGGAATTCCTTACCGCGTCCTATATCGCCGTCGCCTTCTGTTGCCAGCGATAAATATGATGGATCTGGTACACAAGGAAAACAGGGCCTTGAGGAGGAAGAGCGTAAAAAACGTATTCAATTGTACGTTTTCGTATCACGTTGCGTATCGTATCCGTTTAACGCAAAGCAACCAACCGATATGACGAAGCGTCAACCGAAAGTCACGAAACAACAACTCGATTCGATTACACAACGCTTCCAAGCCTTTCTTAAAGGCGAAACGCAAATTATGGCCGATGAGGCTTTTCGTAACGCCGTGCAAAGCTATCATGATGTATTCCTAAAATCTGAACGCATCCTTAAAATGGTACAGTCCGGTTCGTGTTCCCAGCAGGATTTCGTTGAGGTCTTTCGCAAGAATATTGAAAAACGTGTGCGTTCCTTGCCTGAAATCGACGGCCTTAGCAAGGAAACTGTATTAACTTCGTGGATGGCAAAATTTGATGTAATTCTTAAAGGTTCTGGTGAAGAAGATATAAAAAAACCCGCCCGTCTTCAACAATCATTAAATAGTGAGTTAATTCTCTCCAAAGAGCAGTTATACGATATGTTCCAACAAATTCTTAGTGTCAAGAAATTCGAACATCAAATTTTATTTAATGCATTAATGCTGGACTCGGCCGATGAACAAGCCGCCGCCATTAGACGCGAATTAGATGGTCGCATGCAACGTGTTGGTGACATGGAAAAAGATCGCAAATTGATGCCAAAATTCGTTTTAAAAGAGATGGAATCTCTATATGTGGAAGAGCTTAAATCTTCCATAAATCTTCTTATGGCCAATTTGGAATCATTACCCGTCACCAAGGGTAGCATGGATAGTAAATATGGTTTACAAAAATTGAAACGTTACAATCACAGTACGCCTTCATTTCTTAAAATGATTTTACGTTCTCACGGGTCCTTATCTAAGCTGGAGGGTGATGCTGAAGAAGGCATTACGCAACTCTCCAAATTAGATGTAGTTTTAACCTTCCAATTGGAAGTAATTGTTATGGAAGTCAAAGGCCTTAAGTCGCTAGCTCAAAATCGTATTGTGTATTGCACCATGGAAGTGGAGGGTGGTGAAAAACTGCAGACGGATCAAGCCGAAGCCTCTAAGCCCATGTGGGATACACAAGGTGATTTTACAACGACTCATCCCTTACCTATAGTTAAAGTTAAATTGTACACCGAAAATCCAGGCATGTTGGCCTTGGAAGACAAAGAGCTTGGTAAAGTTATTATTAAACCCACCCCACTATCATCGAAATCACCGGAATGGCATCGTATGGTGGTACCTAAAAATCTACCTGATCAAGATTTGCGAATAAAGATTGCTTGTCGCCTCGAAAAACCTCCCAATATGAAGCACTGCGGCTATTTATACGCGATTGGTAAATCAGTGTGGAAAAAGTGGAAGAAACGTTATTTTGTTCTAGTGCAAGTATCGCAGTATACGTTTGCTATGTGCAGTTATAAGGAAAAAAAGTCGGAACCATCGCAAATGATGCAATTAGATGGCTTTACGGTCGATTACATAGAAGCCGCAAGTGCCAGCCTTGTATTTGGTATTGACCTTAATGGTGGTCGTTTCTTTTTTAATGCGGTGCGGGAGGGAGAATGTATAGCATTTGCTTGTGATGATGAAAATGAGTGCAGCTTATGGGTTATGGCCATGTATCGGGCCACTGGCCAATCGCACAAACCTATACCGCCCGTAACTCAGGATAAAAATTCAGCCATATCGAAAATACAAGGAGACGCCGACAAAGCGCGTAAGCATGGCATGGAAGATTATATTAGTGCAGATCCATGCAAGTTTGATCATGCCACTCTTTTTAAATTATTACAAAATTTAACTCTAGAATACCGGCTTAATGATCAGTATGCTTCCTTAGGTTGGTTTAGTCCTGGTCAGGTTTTCGTGCTCGATGAGTATTGTGCACGCTACGGAGTGCGTGGTTGCTATCGTCATTTATGTTATCTCTCCGATCTATTAGATCGTGCTGAAAAAGAGTATATGATAGATCCAACTCTTATCCACTATTCCTTTGCGTTTTGTGCTAGCCACGTTCACGGCAATAGACCAGATGGCGTGGGCAGCATAACACACGAGGAAAAGGAAAAATTTTCAGAGATCAAAGAACGTTTACGTGTGTTGCTCGAGTATCAGATCACAAATTTCCGCTTTTGTTTCCCGTTTGGTCGGCCAGATGGTGCTCTTAAAGCTACCCTCTCATTGCTGGAAAGGGTGCTTATGAAAGATATTGTAACTCCAGTGCCTCCCGAAGAAGTGAGACAAATGATTAAAAAAAGTTTAGAGTCCGCCGCTTTGGTGAACTACACACGTCTTTCCTCTGAAGCCAAAATAGAAGAAGATTTACGGGGGGAAATTGTAGTGCCTGCTGCCAAAAAACTGGAGGATCTCATTCATCTGTCCGAACTATGCGTGGATATTCAACAACAAAATGAAGAACATTATGCCGAAGCGTTTGCGTGGTTTAGTGATCTTCTGGTCGAGCATGCCGAAATATTTTGGTCTCTTTTCGCGGTCGACATGGACCGTGTATTGGCCGAACAGCCACCCGATACCTGGGATTCTTTTCCTCTATTTCAAATACTCAACGATTATTTACGAGCCGATGATAATTTGCGGAATGGCCGCTTCCATCAGCATCTGCGCGACACATTTGCGCCGCTTGTGGTTCGCTATGTGGATCTGATGGAATCGTCCATAGCTCAGTCCATACATAAGGGTTTTGAAAAGGAACGCTGGGAAAGTAAAGGCAATGGCTGTGCAACTTCCGAAGATCTATTTTGGAAACTGGATGCTTTACAATCATTTATACGGGATCTACATTGGCCTGATGCCGAATTTCGCCAGCATCTAGAACAACGATTGAAAATGATGGCAGCTGAAATGATTGAACAGTGCATACAACGTACCGATGCTTCGTTTCAATCCTGGCTAAAAAAGAACATTGCCTTCATTTCCTCGACCGATTACATTGTACCGTCGGAAATGTGCGCCATGGTAAATGTGATACTAAATGCTAAAAATCAAAGCTTTAAATTGACGACCATAGATGGAATTGACTTGTACAAATTTCATGCTAAAATTGATGATCAGCTCGATAAAGCGAATGTAGCCATGACACAAGGACTTATCGGTAAACTTATGTCTGTGCTAGAGTCGACTTTGTCGAAATTGGCTCGCTACGATGAAGGTAGCCTGATTGGTTCTATACTTAGCTTTACAAATGTCTCCAGCTCTGGCAAAGATCTCGGCCAGAGTTATGTTATATTTTTTCGCAACAATATGGAGCAGATACGCGGTAAAATTGGCGATGACTTATGGACATTGAATTTCTTTGAACAGTGGTACGCGCAGCAAATTAATATGCTTTGTAATTGGCTTTCAGAGCGTCTGGATCATGCGCTCCACTATGCTCAGGTGCAAGCATTGTCGCACATCATTAAGAAAATTTATTCGGACTTTGAGTTACAGGGTATGCTTGAAGAGAAACTCAATTCCAAAGCATATCAAACTGTTGCCCAACGAATGGCAACCGAAGAGGCTACCTGCGCCCTCACCATGCCCGATGTTGCTGAAACCGATGAGACTGGTGAAGATGGCAGAGGTGCCGACGGTTCCGAAATTGATGGCGAAGAAGGTGTAGCCGGTGACGGAGAAGAAGGCGCTAGCGGTGGCGGTGGCGGTGGCGGTGGAGGTGTTGGGCCACGTGTCAGTATACCCAAACCGAAGGATGTCACCGCTCAGGCTGCAGCTGTTACAAATGTGGTAGCGGGTCGGGTGGGTAACCTTCTAGGCAAGGGTATAGGTGGCCTTAGCTCAAAACTTGGCACCGGTGGTTGGTTTTAAACAAATATGTATTTTTGCATGTGCATACCTACACATGCAATTTATATACATACACACATATATACACACCTCAATGGAGACACAAATTTATGGAACAATATAACGAATATTTATAGGTATCAGATAAACTCTTATACATATATAAATATATAATATTAAATATATAATATAAATATATACATAAGTATATAAATATACATATATCTATATTTATATATATGCATATATCTATATCTATGTATATGCATATATAACGTACTTAACAAAACTTAAACATATGAAAATTATGACAACATTGATTGACAGATGTTGTGTGTAGCCGGTACATAATTAACGTAACATAAATTAGATACATAAACAAACAAACTAACGATTTAAACATAGTCAGTTATAGACTTGTATTTAATTTTATTTTAATTTAGTCCAATTACTTACAATATTACATAACGAAATAGATCGACTTTCAAATTTGTGAAGAAATGTTAAAAATATTTCAACAAAAATTCAACAATAACAAAATATACCAAAGATTATATAGATAAAAAAAAAAAAAAAAGTAATAATAAAAGAAACCCAATTTGGGTCTCACCATAACACCAAATTTAATGTAGAAAAAAAAAAACAAAAAGGTTTTGTTAAATAGAACATTTTCAAAGGGAACATAAGCTTACTAATAATCAGAAAGCAAGGCAATGAATGGCCTGTTTTTATACCCATCACCGAACGATCAGGGATATATTCATTTTGTCAAAACATTTGCAACGCCCAGAATGTAGCTTCCGAGACGCCCTACAATGCATATATACGTATTACGTTGTATTCTGAATCGATTTAAGCATGTCCGTCTATCCGTCTATCCATCCATTATCCTGGCCGCAAAAATGAAGCTATCGACTTCAAATTTTGCAGAAGCATTGGAAGTGCTTGCACGCTTGCAGTTGGTATTGAACGATGAATGGGCGAAATTGTTTGAAGGACACGCCTACAGTGCAGTAGGTAAGCTAAGCAAACGTTTGTTTTTCAAAAGGAATAAAAAATTACTCTTTTGCTCATTACTGATGCTGTAGCACTTATATAAAAATGGTAAGAATCGGCCACGCCTACTCAATTTTATAGGGTGTCATAATTTCATTTCTTTCAAAATCTCTATAACGCACAGAAACAAACTTCAAAAACTCCATAAAGTATATAAATTCTCGGCCAGTTTCGAATTCGCTATGCCTAGCTAAGCATGTCCGTTTGTCCGTTTGTCTGTTTGCCCAATAGTGCAATATCTCGGGTTCGCAAAAATGAAAATATCGCCTACAAATTTGCAAAAGAATTTGAAAATGACTCGAAACGCTCGGGCGCCTATGCGACACAAACTGTGCAAACACATTTGCTTTCGGTGTTTCTTGCTCGTTGCTTACAAACTGCAATAGCTACATAAGATAAATTCCCATAAAAATAATTATATAAAAATAGAAAAAATCAGCCATGCCCAACCAATGTAATAGCGTATGCAAATTTATATTTTTGCTTGTTTTCAATCTTTTATAGAACAACGATGATGGGTATAAAAGATTCGGGCGTAACCGAATACAATTTTCTTCCTTGTTTTTTTTTTTTTTTTGTTACTTTTTGTTCATTTTTTTTGTGTTCCTTAAAAGCGATTATGAAACTGTTAGGTTAATTTGTGTTTGATAGATAGCACAAATTTAAACGACGTAGCAAGTTATTTATAGAAGAACTAACTGTCGAACATATTCCTTCTTTCGTCATAAAAAAAAAAAAAAAACGAAAAAAAGACACTTTTCCTAGAATCAAATTCAATTAGTATTCTCTTAATATAATTTCAGGCGTTTTAAGAACCCAAACTCCGCGACTTTTGAAGAATTTCTTCTGAGATAGAAGACTCTCAACTAGAGCCAACTATTTAATCGATATTTAAATATTTCACAGATGACGCCGAAACGTGACGCAACGTGACGCCTTATAAGCATTAGTGCAGGAACTGATGTAATCTTATTCTTCACTGATAAAGTGTTGGTAGCAAACTTTTAGTGTTATACTTTTTGCTCTTTCCGCAGTAGATTTAAACCTTTTTTTGCTAACCGCTTCTATTCTTTATTGTGCCCATCAACGAAGGATCAAGGGTATATTTCATTCTATGGCAAGAAAGACAGCTTCAGAGACCCTCCACAAAGTATATTTACTCTTGATTAGCATCAAATTCTGAATCAGTTTAAATATGTCCATATGTCCGTCTGTGTAATATCTGCTGTAAATATTATCCTGACAGTAAAAATTAAGCTATCGGCTTCAAATGTGGCGGAAACATTGGAAGTTCTTGCACGCCTGTTGGCGTTGAAGATAAGCCCAATCGTTTGAGGGACACGCCTATAGTACCACGTAAATTAAGTACACCTCTGTTTTTCAAAAGAAATATAATATCGGTTTTTTGCTCATTGCTATTAAACTACTGCAGATAAATCTACAAAAATTTGAACATATATTCTGTGGATAATGCTATAGTAACTGTATCAAAATTGGAAAAAATCGGCCACGCCCATCTGAAATTGTGGTATATCAAAGTTTAATATTTTTTTCAATAGCTTTATAACGCTCAGAAGCTAGCTTCAAAAACTCCATAAAGTATACAAACTCTTGATCAATTTCAAATCCAAAATGCTCTTAAGGATGTCCATCTGTTCGTCAGTTCAATTGTGTAGTATCTGTGGTATACAAAGTGTTTGAAAATGGCCCAAACGGGGCAAAGAACACGCCTACAATGTTTTTCTCATTTCTGTCTCTCTTCCAAGTTTCCCCATAATGGCTTGTTATAAATACCTCCTTATAAATGATTTTTTCTGATTTGTTCTATTTTATGAGTAACAAGCAAACAACATTAAAAGCAAAAGTAGTCACATTCCTTGTTGCATAGGCGTGTGAGCGTTGTAGGCGTGTCTTTTAAACGATTAAGAATTTTTTTTGCAAAATTTGAAGTCGATAGCTTCACTTTCATGGTCAAGAGAATATTCACAGCAGACATTGCATAAACGGACGAGCGGACATGTTCAAATCGGTTCAGAATTCGATGCTTTGTGGGAATTCTAAAACTTCCTTCTGGCTGTCGCGAACACTTTGATAAAATGAATATACCCTTCATCCTTCCGTGATGGATATTAAAAATTGAATGCATATGTCCTTCGCTGATAGGCGGTAATTGCAAAATTTCGAATGGATGTAATCCACTCGTGAAAGTTCGAACAGTTTCTGCGAAAGCATATGTTAATGTAAGATTTCTTAATTTGAATCTGTTATGAAGGTTTATCCTAATTCTTCCATCATAAAAAGCATTCTTCTTATTAAATTCTTACGACAATCTTCCCTTTTTTAATGCTATAAAAATGTAAATCGCATTTCGCTGTACGAGGACTAGGCTACCTGTTGTATTATTTATGTCGAAACCGCCTTTGGCCAATTACGGTTAAAGATCAGTTTAAAGCAAAAACCTTAACTTTTGATTGGGTTTTTAAATCGATCAAGTGCCGAGTTATTACGAATTGAAGAAGAACTTGTACTAATACTTCAAGATCATTATCATTATCATGCTCCTATTGTTCCTTAAAAAAAGAGTTTTTTTTTTTTTGTTAATCTTTCATTTAGAACTAATTTTTACAACATTGACATAGAAACAGGCATCGCTCTGATGGACTATACTAAATCGAGGCGATATAGCAAAGGCGACAACAATTTTTCATTCAAATTCTTTGACCTATTCAATGTGATTTCTATGCCGTCAATTTCAGGCGCAATTTTTTTTTGTTGAAAGTAATAAAGACCATCTGCCGACTGTTACCTTCAATAACGTATCTTAGCTTTTTAAGCAGAAAATCTCTACAACTTGTCTCTTAACAAAAAAGCAAAAAAAAAAAGGATATTAAGCTCGTTGTGCTGTAACTTTAACGCTTAGGGGCTATTTCGTGGACGTACAATTCTCTATATCCTTTCCATTTTCATGCATTTTTGGTAAATATCCAATAAAGCTAACTTGCAGCTACCTAATTACACTGTAGTGTGGATCGAATTTTTTTTAGCATATATTATCATAAATTGCAGTTCAATTGTTCATTACGAAATCCACCTTAGCTTTACTATTACTTGCAGAAAAAAAATCCTTATTCGAGGATTTAGATAATGCATTATTTTTAAAAATTTCCAAATATTTTAAATCAATCTTCCTCTGACATTAGATAATCTATTTCCTCGTTTATTCTGATTTATACATGGGTGATATTTTTCATTGAATGTGCTTCGGAGTCATAGACTTAGTACGTCTCGCGAATTTAATTTATGCGACTCGTCCGTCGCTCGAGGAAATTTTTCTTAGTTAGACAATTCAAAATCAAATTTATTGACTATAATAAACTTTGTAGCATATATATATATATATATTGCATTTACAATTCATACATATATTCAGTTGCACTTGCTGCTTAGTATGTATTAGGGATCATCACGTGGATGTTTCTTAGATAATAATTGAACTTCATTTCACTTACGATAAATCATTCGTTTCCCTCTCTCTCTCTCTCTCTCTGTTTCTTGGCACTTGAATTTTTAACCTTATATTTCACCACTACACGCCCCATCCGAATAAGAAAAATCGGTTTAAATTAGAAGTCATCAAACGTCTTCACTTCTTGCCTACGCCCCATTACCAACTCTACCGCTACTTGACACTCACTCCCTAACTGTTACCAATTGCAACAATCTCGTTTAGGAAGAGTTTCATTTGTCTTCTTGAGGCATTTTACTTTGGCCATAGCCTTATCCAGGTCGTTTTTAGTATATGTTTAGAGATAATATTACATGCGACGCATATACCGCAGAGAATGCGAAAGTGATTGATAACTTGCAAAAATTCTTCCAACTTGGCATTGCTTTCCTTTCCCACCAATTGGAAAATGGTCAATGTGACCAATAACTTTATTTTTATTCTATCTCATAGCAGTTGAGGCGAGACTAGGTACTCCCTGTAAACGAAAAATCTGTCTTCTTCAGAATAGCGTTCATGGGCTGATCTTTTTCATTACTAAAGACTAAAGACTTTCGTACACTGAAGTGCCATTGTATCCATATTTATTAATCAGTAAAGTAATATTTTTGTGAATTTAAGCAAAAAAAAAAAAAAAAAAACAATTTTCCTAACCCAAGGTCAAAACTAGCACGATAGAAAAAGCAAAACGAAAACTTCAAACATGAAATGAAAAATTATGCAACACTTTTTAAGTCTACGTCAAAGCGGCATTTGTTCAAATATGTTTTAGTATAGAAAATTTTCAAAATTCTAATATTTACCAAAGCAAATATTTACTCTCAAAATAAAAGAAGAAAAAACTAAAATGTATTAAATTTAAATTAATAAAAATAAATCAATAAAAAAAAGAAAATTTAAATTAAAACGAAAAGTTCATTTTAAATAAAATTTTTGTAGTGGTTTTCTAGAGCTTATAAAAAAAGAAAAAAAAAAAAAAAACATTTAATAATTAAAAAAAGAAAACGATATTTCAGCATATTAACTCGAACACGAACACCCACTTAATCTGATATAAAATGATATAAAAAGAATAACAAAAGAGCAAAAAACAAAAAAATAAATAAATAGATAAAACAAATAAATAAATAAAATAATAATAAAACAATTTCCTTTTAATCTAAGAATTATTATTATTCTTATTATTATGTATTCTTAGTCAGAACTATAACGAAAATATAAATTAAAATGAAAAAATTTAAAAATTCTTAAAATTTAAACTAATATTTATCATAATTTCAAATTTGTTTATTAAACTTATTTAAATATAATTACACACACATACACACACAAAAAAAAGAAGAAAAAAATAATAAAAAAGGAACAACATATACACACAATCTTACGCTATTCTTAAAATACAAAATTAAAGAATAAATTAATATTAATTATAAAAATATTAAAAACAAAAAAGAAAAAATCATTTGTTTTCTTATTTAAAAAATCTTTTATTCCATTTGCAAACAATGATATTGATCCAGTACATTGCCGGCAATTGGTCTTCGTATATGGTATTTCTTATGCGCTCTTAATCCGGCATCTTGAGCAAATTTTTTACCGCATATATCACAGGTATAACGTTTGGCCTCGTGTATACGTCTGTGATGGTTCAAGTATTTACGTGTTGTGAATCCTTTACCGCAAACTGGACAAATTACGTCGCGTACGTTCAGATGAGCCTTTACGTGATCGTTAAGACGCGTCATATGATTGAAACCTCGCTTGCATATATGACAAAAGTATTTAAAGCGTTCCTCATGCCGTCTTATATGATTATCATAGCCAATGGCAGTGCGAAACGCTTCGCCGCATTTTGAACACAAATATGGCATTGCGCCCGTATGCGAACGCATATGCAGATCTAATTCCGCTGAAAAAGGATAGCCTTTGTCACAGATATTGCAGCGATATTTGAAAACCTTTAGGTGTCGTTTCGCATGAACCGTAAAATTATTGACTTTCTTAAAGCCCAGGCCACATTCGGGACATTTGAATGGCATACTGTTGTCGTGCTGTGACTTATGTATTTGAAAATCATTATAAGTGTCGATCAGAACTTGACAATTTGAACATCTGAACGGGCCTTGATTACTCGCCAGAAAATCGCACTTATTGAAATACTCGCAATATGCTTGAAATTCTTTTTCATCCGTTTCAGCTTCCAATTTGCGACGTTTGTCTTTTGCATATGCTTTATGTATGTGATTAAGTTGTCTTTCTAAACGGAACGTACTCAAATCGAGGCCCATTATCTGTTTGACTTCTTTTTGCAGGAATTCTAAAGTTTCTTGTCGCTTCTCCTTTATAGTAAACGCCAAATGGTTAACATCCCATAAAGTATTATAGTTTTTATAAATGTCCGTCAATTGACTCAACAGAGATTCACTGAGTGCTTTCTATAAAATACCAAAACATAAATAGAAAGATTAGATTCGCCTTGTGGCGAATATTCACTCCTAAGATAAAAGAATGACTCATTTCAGAATACACTTGGACATTATTTATAAATTATAAAATTTTTTTTTTACATCCATCACCGAAGAATGAATTTGTTTTGTCAAAGAGTTGGTAATGCCCAGAAGGCAACGTCAGAGGCGCCATAAGGTATATATTCTTGATAAGCAGCAAATTCTGAATCGATTTAAGCATGTCCGTCTGTCCGCCCGTGTAATGTCGGTAGGAACACTCCCCTTACCGCAAAAATGCTATCGGCTTCAAGTTTGGCAGAAACATTGGAAACTCTTGTGCGCAGGTTGATATTCAAAATTGATCAAATCGCCCGAAAGCCACGCCTACAATACTACGTAATGTGAGGTCACCTCTTTTCTCCAAAAACGATAAAAGGTTAGTTTTTTGCGCATTACCCTTACATTACGGAAGATAAATGTACAAAAATTTGAACTTATATTCTGCGGGTGATACTCTAGTACCTGTACAAAAATTGGCTATTCCTTCTCAATGTTTGGTATATGAAAATTTAATTTTTCGCTCATCACTTTTATAACGCGTAAAAGCAAGCTTCAAAAAACCCATAAAGTATACGAATTTTTAGGCCAGTTTCAAACTCGGAATAAACCTAAGCTTGTCCATCTGTCCGTCTGCTCAACTATGTAGTATCCATGGTATATATTCTTCCGTTCACAAAAATGAAGATATCGTCTACAAATTTGCAGAAGAATTTGCAATGACCCAAAACTTCCACACTGTGAACACCTTCGCTTTCCATGTTTTTCTACTTGTTACTCACTAGCTATATTTAAACACGTACACCACATAAATTCCCACTTTTATTTTGAAGAAAACAAAAAAAACAGCCACGCCCACCCAATATGACACAGTATGAAAACTTAGTTGGTTTGCTTTTTTGTAAAGTCTTTTTTTAGGATAACAGATTCAGGCACGAGCGAATAGAATTTTCTTACTTCTTTTTATTAAAATTCACATTCGATCATGTCACGTGTAGCTTTACACACGTCAATTTACAATCATAATTGTCCCAACAAGCGAGTAATCGAAAATTTTGGATAATGCTTTGCATGCTTCGTGCATGTTTGATAACAGCCACGCGTTAATAAGGCAAAAAAAAGGTATTAGAAATGAACAGAATGGCGCACGTTTTCGTTATGACGTAGTTGTCAGAAACGTACCATTGATTTCATAAAATACAATGAAATTTTCTGTATATTTTCAAGCTTATTTTAGATGACATAGCTTCAAGATTAACTAATGAAAGTTTACTTTTGGCAAATCAACTTAGTTTTCCTTACGGATTCACACATTCAAAAATTATATAGAGATACACGTATCACGTATATACTTTATCGCAGTTTATAAGATGTCGGAAATACACATCTGGGTACAATATAAGGAATTGCGTAGCTATTGCATCCATAATTTTTACTAATAATAAATGCAATAACTTTATCCCCATGTAAATTATTTCACTTACCACTCTATAAGAATTAATTTTCTGAAAAATTTTAAAAAATATTATTGAATTTATCAGAAGTAAGTTATAATAAAAAGAAAAGAAAACTTACACTTCTATTCTTCAACTTATATTCAATGATAGGCTTTAAAAACTCCATTTTATCATAATACCACAAGCAAGAAGTTTCCTCTTGCTCAAGCAGACAATCCATACGCTTTTCAATTTCCTCCGCATAATCACGTCGCAATACGTTTATTTGCCTCCTTACAGTCTCCAGTTTTAATTTAGCTTTAAATTTTTCATTTAAATCGTCGGTAATATTTTGTAGAGTATCTCTTTTTAATTGTATATCATTGTATTTGGAGTGTCGGGAGTTCCACAAGAATTCGTGAGGCTTAAATAAATCTATGAGAACTGAGATAACGCGGGGATCATCTTCTTTAGGTGGTTTACGCTTACGGGGTTTTTTTAATGCGATACATTCGTCCTCGCTCTTATAAGCAAGCAATATATTAAATGTTAGAAAAATTTCTTAAGAAAAAAAATTATATATATATATATATATATATACCTCAAAGTCAGTTTCTCTGATGTTATCACCATCACTGGAGTGAATGCTGTTCTCATTATTAAGCTAATTAAATAGAAATAATTAAAAACACTATAGTGTGCTACGGCCTATGATTAAATACTTTAAACAACCCTACAGTTATTCAGTTGTAACGACTTTTCAAAGTAAGACTGAAGGGAAGTGGTCGCAAAGTGGTCCGAACCGATTAATTTTCAATAGCATTCGTCCTTGGGTTAAAACACGTCCCTGTACAAAATTTCATCAAAACATCTCAAAACGTTGCGGCCTGTACGTTGAACACAGGAACACAAGACGGACGGACAAGCTCAAAATCACTGTCTGAATCGATCAGTATCATAGAAAGTGAGTCTATGTTAAGTCCTTCTTAGCGTTGCCTACATCAGTACAAACTTATAGTACAAGTGGTGTAAGAGTATAAAAAAAAATGTAAATGTAATCTTTCATAAAACCTAATTCATTTACCTGTTCATTATATATATCATTGCAATTATCATCAGAATAATATGCCGGCTGTGTGATATTATTTTCATAAGCATTTCTCTTCACTACTTCTACAAAATCTTTTTTACTTTTACATTTTGATTTTGTAAAAGATTTTTGTGATTTTTCCAATTCTTTCTTAATAGCTGTGATAGGATCTTCAGCAAAGTGATTGTTAAACGTATCTAATGGATCCGCTGATATCAACGTTAATTCTTTCTAATAAAATAAATTATTGTTATTAAATCGAAAAGCCATGTACTTAAGGTTAAATGAAACAAAAAACTAATACTTTTTTTGTATGCCTTGTGACCCGATGCTCATCGACATTTTCCGTTTTAACATCCTCCTCCAAGCAATTCTCTAACTTCACCTCCGGTATAAATATGCTAATACCGTCTGAATTATCTACATTCGCACCATCATCATTATCATCATCATCATCATCATCATCATCTTTGTCGTTAGCTCTTATATTATTCACATCCGCTTTATTCTCGTTATTGTCCTTATTATCGTCGTCAATTATAATATTATTCTTATTCAACTCATTGGCATTCCTCTGTGCTTCCAATTGTTTATCATGCTCTTGTTCCAAATGTAAAGTGAATTTTTTCATTTGTAAACAAACGGTATCGCAAAAAAAACAATTAAACTCAAAAACTTTTTTTGTATTTTTTTTTATTGTTATCATTATATCGCCACATTTACGCCTAACAATATTTGCCTCAGATTCGTCTAATAAAGGCGGCATCCTTTTTATTTATTTATATATATATTTTTTGTTTCACACTATTTTAATTGTATTTTTTATCACAAATATGCACCAAGCGGCGATTTTAATCTCAATTTTTTTTTATCGGAGGCCGAAGATATCGCATTATTTATCGCAGGGTTGCTTGTAATAAATAAGAAAAAAAAGTGGCAACGCAAAACGTATGACTTACTTACTGTTAGGGTTACTGTTAAGGGTTAAGCTGATGACAAAAAACAAAAAACAGCTGATATTCTCATTTCCATATTTATATATATATTCTTATTCCCATATTTGTCGAAAGCTATTCAAACTGAACAACTGGAAATATGGTTTGACCAAAAACGAGATTTTTTATTAATATCGTAAAAAATTAGAATCTTTTAGTGATATCGTAAATATTATTATTTTCGACTTCTTTCGACTTTTTATTTTAGTTAAATTAGGAAGCTATTGATACTGATAAAAGAATTATATATAAAAATTAAAGAAATAAAGAATAAATCATCAGCTAATCATTCATGATGCACCATAACAATACTTGGTCGACATAAATTTATAATACAATAACGAGAGTAGGTAGCGAATTGATTGATGACAGCTTGCGCGCCGGCAGTTGCGGCAGTTAATAGTTGTTATGTTAACTCTTTCCCATTCAAACAACGATCTGCGTTGCCCCTCCATGTTAACACAAGAAATGTATAAGCAATCTATCCATTTGCGATGGAATTAACGGATTAATGCGTCCCAATCCAAAGGCCAACACATAATCAAGTTTCGTCAAACGTCTGGGGGACAAATTCAATTTGTAATTTTTACAAATTTATACTAGAACTAGGAAGGAAATGAAAAGTTTATAATTTAAATGCCTCAATGCCCCAATCCGGACATAAGCGAAGCTCCATTGTGTCATTCCCCTAATGCCACTAATCCTTCTATAGTATAACAAAATTGCGAACATAAAAATTTTTTTTTTTAATTTTTTAAAGAAGTTGTTTTTCACGTTAGTAAGTTTTTATATGATTTGACTGCACGTCTTAGATAAATATATTATACATATATAATTTGTTGCCAATTATGAGCAAATCCTGGTGCAAATTTAAAAGCAAAAGAGAACAACCAAACTCTGAACTCTGAACTTTCTGAACTATTATTTCGGAAAATGAATGGAAACTAGTAGGATTAGATAAGAACAGATTTAAGAACTAACGGAATATTTTGGTCAGGCTCGAACGATTTTTAATCTTAAATATTTTTTTTCTTATATTCACTGCAGAGTAAATAGGCATATTCTCTTGATCAGCATAAAACTTTTAAGCATTTTAAATCTGTTGGTCAAATACTGTGGAATATTAAGCTGAAAATTTGTATACATGTGATCTTTGTTGATTGCCACAGATCATATACGAAAAATATGCCAAAATATATATCTTCCAATTTGCTGTATATAGTGACCTGAGGATCAATTAAAATTTCGATGAAGAAGTAAGCCTAATCCACCATCCACAACATAGAGAAATCTTGCACTTTATAAAAGAGATCGATAGGATAGTAAAAGGCCTCAGTTATGACCCAATCGGTTGTTCATACAATGCTTTCGTTTTCATAATCGTGCGGAATCAGAGATCTGCAATAGATTTTCGTAAGTGTAACACAATTTAAATATTTAAGTCAGAAAAACCTTGCGAGAAATTTATTGATTATTTGGGTGCCTTTTTCTTTGGGATGGTTTATATAACCTACACCACTTGTGGTACAAGAGTATGTTAAGTTTATGCAGAATGACTTCCGATAGACCCAATCACTTTCTGAATCGATTTAATAATGTCTGTACGTGTGTCCATTTTATTTTCTTGTGTTCAATCCATAGGCTATTTGTTTCAGTGCTGTATTTTGGCCCAAGGGCGAACGCTACTGAAAATGGTGCGGATCGCGCCATTTTTTCAACCACTTCCCATGTAACAGCTTTTTTATGTGTTCAAAAATTCCTTATGTGCATGACCAGATTAAGCAAAGCGATGGGAGGTGCGCCGTGTCCCACTATATAGTGTTTTTACTTGTATAGAGTATATTAAAATAATTTATTTCACGAAAAAAAATATTTCACATACTTTACATACATACACACACGTATATACATATATATATATATAAATATATATAAATGCATAAAATAAAAATACAATTTCTTTTTCTTAGAAATTACGTATATTGTCGCTACGCTACCAATGTATTGCTTACAATAAAGGAATGTCTTTTATGGCTTTTTTTATGAGCCCTTAATCCGGCATCCTGAGCGAACTTTTTCCCGCAAATGTCGCAAGTATACCGTTTAGCCTCGTGTATCCGTTTATGATGATTCATATATTTAAATGTAGCGAAACCTTTGCCACAAATCGGGCAGATAACGTCACGTACATTCAGATGCGTCTTGACGTGATCCTTAAGTTGTGACATAAGATTAATGCCCTTCTTGCAGATGTGGCAAAAATATCTAAAACGTTTTTCATGACGTCGTATATGATTATCATAGGCCATGGCTGTACGAAAAGCTTCACCGCACTTGGAACACAAATATGGCATAGCTCCTGTATGATAACGCATATGCAAATCTAATTCGCCGGCAAGTGGATAACCTTTGTCGCAGATATTGCAACGATACTTGAAAGCGTTTAAATGACGTCTTACGTGCAATTTATAGTTATTGGTCTTCTTAAATCCTAAACCACATTCGGGGCATTTAAATGGCGTACTGTCATCATGTTGTGATTTGTGTATTTGAAAATCATTGTATGTTTCAATAATTGCTTGGCAAATTGAACAACGAAACGGTCCTTGACTATTTGCAAGAAAATCGCATTTATTAAAATATTCACAGGTAGGTTTGAATTCTTTTTGCGTTTGCGTATGCGTTTGCGTTTCATACTCCAATTGGCGACGTTTATCTTTACTATAGGCTTTATGGATGTAAGTGAGTTGCTTTTCCAATCGAAAGATGCTCAAATCAAGATTCATTTTTTCTTTCACCTCTTTCTGTAGACTTTCCAAAGTTTCGAGACGTTTCTCTTTAATAATAAATGCCATATGATTTCCATCCCATAAAGCGTTGAAATTCTTATAAATATCAGTCAGTTGACTTAACACCGATTCGCTGAGCGCTTTCTATTAAAGATGCAGTGGTAATGAAAAGTAAAAAACATAAAAGCCGACATAGTTAGCAGCGATACTAATTTATACAAATATTTAATATAAGAGTACACAAAATAGATTTAAAAATAAAAAATCGAAAATTTGTTTTTTCGATTTGTTGAAATGAATGGATTGATTAGGTCAATATATCCAGTAGTAGTAACCTGATTGAACTTGTGTTATTTGTTGATAATTTGCGTTAACTTTTTTTTTTTTGGTTTTACTAAGCTTATTAGTTGTTTAATTCGATTTTGAGGTTATGAAATCTTCTGTTTTATGGAAATCTTTCGTCAATTTTTTCTCAGTTAAGTTACCGGCCGAAAGTGATTGCGTTTTTAAACTATCCTTGAATTATTTACAAATAGTTTGCATTGCATTTATGAAATGCCAATTGCAATTCTAAGTAAACAATGTTATCTTTGGTAAATTACTGGTAAATGGCACATTGCTAACATAAATCTATGATCTTTGAGAAATGACTATAAAAGGAAATGAAATTGAAATAAAATTCAATAATTTATTAAAAATAGTTGAGAAAATCTCTGATATTAATTAATCTCTCTTGCAGTCCAACGGCGACGCTCGATGACTCGGTGCATCAACTCCAACTGTGAGTGTCACTCATTATCTTAATTCACATGAGCAATTTTTATAAATTAGATCAAATATATGAGAGGCGTTGACCGGTCTGACCGAGTTGACCGTCAACGTATTGTTTTTTAAGTAAATCTCTAAACTCGGGCCACAAGTTATTTTTCTGGAGATTAGTAATATGCGTCATCAACTCTTTCCTATTGTATAAGCTTGTAAAACAGCAGAGAAGTGAGCGTCCACTTAGTCATTTAAAATACGTGAAACTATTGATTAATCAACTAAGAGGAGATTTCTGAGAAAGTCATGGACCTTCTACATCCACTGATGCCCATACAAGTGCTTCATGTAACGCTTGCAGATAGAGCTAAGGATTGTCGAGTCTGTTCTCACGAAAAATTTTTGTAAAATTCCATGTATACAACATGTATATGTATATATATAAATATATATATTTAAAACATTCAACTAACAATTCACTTTTCTCTTCGACTATATATAACCATATTTTATTTTTCTTTAAAAATGTCCCAGAGTCTCTGATCCCACCTTGGGGAAAATCTTGAAGTGCAAAGGGTCAACTATGTCAATGAACATATTTTTCATTTATCTTGTGATTTCGTAAAAAATAATAAAATGATAATAATTTGTTTATAGAATTGGGGATAAAATATTTCAAATTTATCAAATGAAAAATATTTTCAAAAAGTTCTCAACGTTATTAAGATCTAATAAAATAAACGATTTGTATCCGCCATTCATGAACGATGATATTCAGATTTTATGCGCCTTTTCATTAAGAGAATGCAAAGAAAAAGAAAACATATTGGACGTGATCAGCCTAAACTTGATTTAAATATTTATTAAGCACAATTATCGAATTGACCATCCAATCAATACACTTAAAGTAAGCAAAATGCTTTCTTAATTTTTTTTCCTTTATATACTAGTTTCGCCTGGATGCTCGTAATATTTATAAATCAAAGATAGATTTGAAATATACGGAATTTTTGATTAGCATGACACTTTCGCTCTGAATTTAACTGAATTTATATCTATATATTCATTCGAACGTCAATCTATTTGTCTATCCACTACAAATGTCACAATTTGACAAATTCCATAAAGGAGTTAACCTTAAGTGTACAATAGGTCTACAAATCAAACTTAAAATTGCAAATAACGCATCCTGGATCACATTTACAGTTAAGTGGCAGGAATTCAAACAAACGCTCTTGAATCATTGCAAAAGTTCTTAGGCACAATTCAAATATTTAAAAGATTTATTAAGTCAACTGTGTGCCAAGTTGATCGGTAATGTTTTTCGTACGCTCACTGGTTCTTTTTTGTCATGAGTCAATACTGGCCGCTTTACGCTAATCGCATGCTTTAATCGCATTAATTGTTGCCAGTGGAGAGTGAAGCTAATTTTCTGACCAAGCAACCCATGATGCACGATTACCCTCCAATCTCAATCTGTGCTTTCATTTACATATGCAACCTCATTCATCTTGGATTGTGATTTTTTCGCTCAAGTGATCCTCTTTCTAGTACCCGTTATCAATGCCTTCGAAAATAGCTTGATGAAAGGAAAAGTAGTAAAATAATAATACGGAATAGAGCTAAGAAGCATATGTTTAAATATTAGAAAAAAATTCAGAAGATATCTTTAATGTTTGGGTCTTTGGCCTATATCTAGAGATATTTGGTACGATTTTACAAAGTTTTGATTGAAACCGTTCAATTTTCGAACAAAATATAGGCAGTGTTTGTTAATAAGTAATCTTTAAATTAATTTAAATTTTAAAGATATATTGTAGAAAAATTTCGAGTGAAAGGAGTATGAATTGCTAGAGCCACGCTACATGTCGTTTTGCGAAATCACGTTTCGAGAAAAACACGGTTAGATTTTGAAACATATTATAAACATGCTATATATACACACTTTTATTATAATCAATTTTTTATTAATTTTCACAATTAGTTTGCAATTCCAGGGCAATGAAAATGCCCTGCCATGTTCAAATATCCATCCTTATCTTATTTTCGCGAAGAATTCTTGCTAGGATGTACCGCTTTTAATGAATCAGTCGAAGATAGAACCCCAGGTTTCAGAGTTGACGAGTTGCGAAACGACAAAAGAGAAAAAAACGGCAAGAAAATACATAATTCTATAGTTCATATAGCATCAAAGTCTTCATTGTATGCGCACTTTTAATATCTTAGCAGAAGCATGGACGCTTCGAATCGCTCTCAGCCTAGTACAGAAGTGGGCAACTTTTTTCATCAACGAGCCATTTTATATTTCGAAATCACGGCGATAGCTAGAACAAGGTCCAACTACTATTGAAAATGCGATATTCTGCATCAATTTTCCTTCGCTTTATGGGCTAATGAAAAAACAAAAGCACTTTAACACATTTCATATTTGACAGCCGCATAGTTGAGCCGGTAGTGAAGACAGTGCAGTCCCTTTACAGCATTGCTACGTGCGAGCAAAATGAATTGATATAAGCGATACGCGGACCGGTGGTTGCCCTCGCCTTGTCTAGTGTCTACTCAATGGTCGCCTCGATGAAGCTAAATCGACGTAGTTTTTAAATGAACATACGAACTTCCTAACTACATCTCTGCACAGGTTAGGAAAGCCAGAAGACAGTAAAATTTAAATCTATAACTAGCTAGCATTTGTTTTTCGAGAAAAATATTTTTTTCGATAATACGTTTTTTTCCACGCATTCTAAGACACTTAAAACGTGCTCTCTACGCTAACAAACGAAAAAAAATGATGCGCTTGAATGTGTTCTTTTTTTTTTTTTAAATGCCAAAAATCATGTACTGATCGAAGAGCAAATGTTTTTTAGAATATTCTGTCAACATGATCTTCTTAAGAGATTAACGTAAATATAAAATCGAATAACGGTAGATGCAGATCTCATTGAAATTTTTAAAATCTCTACAAGCTTAGCGACGGTTCACTATAAAGTGCATATTGCTTTTCTACAACCCTTCCAAATATTTCTTTCTTTCCATCGCTTCGATTTCTATAATAGTTTTCTGGTTTACTTACCACTTTAAATGAATTGAGTTTCTGAAATAAACAAAAATGATAGTAACAACAACTCGCAACGATTAAATTAGATTTAAAACTTACACTTCTATTCTTTATCTTATATTCAATGGTGGGTTTTAAAAATTCCATTTTATCATAATACCATAGATTAGAAGCTTCTCCTCTTTCCAGCATTCGATCCATTCGTTTTTCAACTTCAAGTGTATAATCGCGACGTAACATATTAATTTTCTTTCTAATAATTTCCATTTTTAAATGAGTTTTGAATTTTGCATTTAACTCGTCGGTGATATTTTGTAAAATATCCCTTCGTAATGGTATATTACGGGATTCTGAATGTTGGGAATTCCACAAAAATTCATGTGGTTTAAATAAATCGATGAGCATAGATATAATACAGGGATCATCCATGTTTTCTTTTGAGAGTTTCCGTTTCCGCGATCGTTTCGTTGCACAAATATCTTCTTCAGGCTTAAAAAATACGAAAATACATATTGTTTTTTATTTATACATAAGATCAAAGTGTGGAGGTATATTTATGGATGCTCGTTAACTCAGTCCGTTATTCCTTACGATTATCAAGGTTACGGAATTGAAAATATATAGATATCGGAAATGTCACCTAACTAAAGTTAATTAAGCAGAAACCATAAAATAGCTTTCTAATTAAGAAAGATTGGAATATATAAAATTAATGAATTTCATCTCAGAAATGCTTTTCTGTAGTGCAGTTCTTGCTTCTACATTTATACGTTTCAAGTACGCAACTATGCATTGGTAGGAGATTATTCTACACGGAGAGTTTCACCAATTATTTGTCCTGACGTCTAAAAGGCGGTTAGTGTTCAAAAAAAAAAGAAAAAAAAGACTACTAAGATTACTAGGGTCGAAAATATCAACCTGGACAGCCATCAAAAACCAACGCTCTCATTGAATTTGCAAATATGGGAAGAATTGTTATATATAAATAACTTTGGTTATCACTCTACAGATTACCAAATGTGAACTAAAAACCAATCTGCTAATATAGCAGTTCAAATTGAAGGTAAAAATGAGGTAGAGTTCCTTTTTAAAATGGACATGGGGGGAAGATCTTACTGCAATCAAAGGATTTGCAAAAACATAATTCAAAAATATGCAACTTGATATTAAAGGAACCTTAAGAGAATTTGCTATCTCTAAGTAGTCTTAATAAACGATTGGGCCGTTGCAATAATGGGATAACTCTATAAATTATTAAATTTATGCATATTTGGATGGATGTCAATGATTTTTGGCTAAAATTGTAAACACCATGAACATCGCAATTGAATGAATGTTTAACGCTTTCATGGTTAAAATTTTGACAAGTAAATCGTGTAGAATAGTTTTTAACCGTCATTTTGCAGTTACAGTTACACTCCACATGTGGACAAAATTCGAATTAAGCAAAGGGGTTTTCCGAAAATTTATGCTTTTTTGCTAGTGCACGCTTTGAACACGAAAAGTGGGCAAAGTGGTTGCCCAAGTCGCTGGCTGATAACCGAAAGAAGACGGTGGTTTAATAATGCTTAACCGATAATATGCGAATGAGACTTCAATCTATTACGCATCAGCACAGATGCAATATTGATTAAAATGATATTCCCAATAATTGTGTGAATGTTCTTAAATAAATTTTTCATGATAATAATAATGGACATGTTAAAGACGCAATTGGTTAAAGTAAGTTAGAGCAAAAAAAATAAGATTAGTCTCTGCACGGGCACTTGTCACTCATCCCATATTAAATAATGTTAAATAGTAAAAACCCTTTTGTTTGGATGCCATAAATAATGAAGAAAAGTTTTACAAAATATTTTGCAAAATTCTCCCGAAAATAAATAAATTCTTCCATTTACTTTTATAAAAATAAAAATTACCTCATAATCACTGCATTTGGGATTCTCAATATCACTGGGATTATTGCTATCATCGTCAAACTGTTTAAAAGGAAACTTCAAAGCATTATTATATTTCATTATAAATTCTTTGCTAACCTGATTGTTGTCCATATTTTCGACGGAATATTTTAATGGATTAATTTCATTTTTTTTCTCGGCATCTTCCGCAAAATATTGCATATTTTTCAATTTTGATTTTATAATAGTTTTTTGTATATTTTCTACTTCTTTCTTAGCGGCAAAAGTGGCATCTTTACATGAAATCTCATTATGGTATGTATCTAAAGGATCTGCTGAGGCAAATGAAGACTCTTTCTAAAAGCATAACCAGTACGTGTTTTGGCAAAGCAAAAATTCTGTTTGTAATAATTTTCGCAATACCTTTACCGTTTGTCTAGTGATCCGAGTCTCTTCAATAATTTCTGTTTTAATTTCCTCATCCAAACAATCTTCCAATTTAATTTCCGGTATATATATACTATTAATGTTATCTTCTTTAGTAACTAAATCTTCACTTATATCCTTTCCACCGTCTTTGCTCTTATTAATTGCATCAACTGTTGATTTATTAATTAATTTCAATTGCTTATCATGCTCCTTGTCCAAATGCGAAGTGAACTTTTTCATTTGTAGGAAACCAGTATCACAAAATGAACAATTGTATGTAAAAACTTTCTTAGAATTTTTTCTTACTGTTATCATTATATCGCCGCATTTGCGATTAATAATTAATTGAGGCATTTTATTTAAATTTTTTTCGTCTTAATCTAATCGAACAAGTAAAAATTCTCAATTTTAATGAATTGTTAACTTTTCTTTTTGTTTTTTTTTTTTTTTTTTTGTTTTTTAATTCTATGCACATATGTATACACGACGGCGCTTAACAGATGTTCAATAATAACGTAAAAAGCTTACAAAAAATATCTCTACATAAATTCAGTATAATTTCCGTTCCACATTTTACGATATAAATACATATTATTTTAACTGATCAAATAAATCAAACAACAACAAATCAAATGTTGATAATTAACATTCAACTCTTATATGGTTATATGGTTATTGTAACTAATAATACATTGTGGATAGTAGATAAGAAACAATGAAGAGAAAAACTATATTAAACTTGGATCGGGTGTTGTAATAGATCCCCGATAAACTAGGGTTACAACTTGAAAAATTATTATAATTTTTTTTTGAAAGTTTCAAGTTTCAATATTTTAAACAGACATATAAACATATAGTGATCGCAAAATGTGCCAAGATATTATGAAAAGTATTGTTTATACCGAATGTATTAATAACAAGTCGATGTACAAGTTAGGAAAGCGATTTTTGTTTTTATTAGCAGGTGATATCTATTCAAATACGTTTTAGCGGATTTTAGCAAAATGTTGAACAAATGTTGAAATCTTGGAAAACGCAAATAATAATCGTCTATATAGATAAAAATTTTAAGATCATAACGCCATTTTCAAAAGACCAACCAATCTGCGTGTAAATCATCTTTAAAATGATTACACATTGGGAATCTACTCAACACAACACAAACACAATTTTCGACGTATCTTTGTCTTTTGATATTAAAATTACCAAAATGTAGTTTATAATTACCCTCGTATTTTCGTCCATTTCTGAAAAACTAAATAATACCTAAAAATACAATTCTGTATATTTTCTGCATTTCTGCGGCACACTCACATCGATTACAAAAGGCCACTAGAATCTTCCGAAAACTAAAATTCCTGTACAACTTAATTTCTTTAAATATTCAAATTTTAGAAAAAAAAAAAAAAAAAAAGAAAAAAGTAAAGAAAAAATATTTCAAGTTTGACATTTTTTTTCATACACGTAATTTCAAAGGATCATAACTAATTTATTTGTTGAATTTCGATCGCTATAGCTAGACGAATTTCACGAATTTCACCACAATTACAAAATGCTACTGCGACTTGCTGTTACACTTCCTACCCGCTTGGCAAGTGGTAGTACTGGTATAAACTTGAAACAAACTTTATTAACTGCTCGCCTAGTAAAACCACAGAATAAAGATGCGCTGGTACGTAATTATGTGCGTGGTCCTCGCGATCCCCCACCAACTATAAGATCTGAAATAAAAGAGGGGCAAAGTTTGAAGGAAAAACTAATGGGGCCACCATCGGAGAGTGGTAATTATTCAATGTGTTGATATTAAAACATTGTTTCTTGCAAATTTTTCTATTTGTTTAGCTTATTCAATGGGCAAGGGTGCAGCTGCCGGAGCAGCAGGTATTGGTCTAGGCGCTTTATGTTATTATGGCTTGGGTCTTAGCCATCAAGCTAGCATACAAGATAATGCATTGTAAGTAACACAGAAAGAGTTCTTGGAAACAAAGCAATAACATGAAATTAAGTAGTTTTAGCGAATTATCACAATTTGTTTAATTTGTTTTTAAACTTCCATTTCTGCTTTCTTATCACAGACTTTGGCCTAAATATGTTCGGGATCGTTTACATACCACCTACGGCTACTTTGGGGCCTCGTGTGCTTTAACAGCCTTATCGGCTGCAGCAGTATTCCGTACTCCTCGTCTTTTGCAGTTAACCACACGTAACGGCTGGTTGGTAAGTTTGTTTTACTCAATTTTATCTTCGTAGTGTGTTTGTGTTGTTCATATATTCGCTGTGTTTAGTCGACACTGGCAACATTCGCTTTAGTTATCGGCACCGGTGCCGTAACCCAATCGTTACCCTACAAAGAAGGAATTGGCGCAAAACAGCTCGCTTGGGCTGTACATTGTTCCGTTCTAGGGGCTGTTATTGCTCCGTTATGTTTCCTTGGCGGTCCATTGTTGACACGAGCCGCTTTATATACGGGTGGTGTAGTTGGTAGCTTGTCGGCTATTGCAGTATGCGCACCTAGTGATAAATTTTTATATATGGGTGGCCCTTTGGCAATCGGCCTAGGTGTAGTGATGGCTAGTTCGTTGGCTGGTATATGGTTGCCACCAAGTACCGCCTTAGGAGCGGGTAAGTAATAAAAGGTAACAATAATACTTGGTTTATTAATAAATTGTTTTTTTTTTTCTTATAGGCTTGGCTTCAATGTCCCTATATGGAGGCCTTCTTCTATTCAGTGGTTTTCTATTATACGATACGCAACGTATTGTACGTTTAGCAGAAATTTATCCAGAATACAGCACTATACCTTTTGATCCGGTCAATGCGTAAGTGGTTGGACCAAAAGTTAACATAATCATGCAATCATTACTAAACAAGCCTACTTTTATTTATAGGAGTATTTCTATTTATATGGATGTGTTAAATATCTTCATTCGTATAGCAATGATTATGGGCGGTGCTGGCGGTAATAATCGCCGCAAATAAGTTAAATTTATTTCGAATGGAGAGCAATTTAGAAAAGACAAAGAAATTGAAGTGTTATCAGTACCTAGATTATTATTCACTAGCATGAGAAATCTTTGGGATTTAAATAAAAAAATTTAATATTTGAAACGTGGTTAAACAATACAAAAATGTTTGTTTAATTGATAATTATTGTAGTCATTATCATACAGTAGAATAATTAGTTACTAATATGTTTGCAGTTTATAAGAGAATATGTTTTTATAAATAAGTAAAATATGGTTGCAATCCTCTCAAGAGGCTAAGAATCAGATTTACCACCTTTCGTGGGGTAACGGCAAAAACCTATACTTTTGTTGGATTTCATTACGACAATGAAGGAATTCCTGGCTTTATTTATTGCTGTTGATTTCGAAATATTTAATAAATTTCAAAAGAAACGATTGGAGCTTGTATTCTTGAGCACAGTCGCTGCAGACTGTTCTTTAATTTCAAATGCAATAGAGTTCACTT
The DNA here is from genome assembly GCA_001077435.1 of Glossina morsitans morsitans. Taxonomy (NCBI): domain Eukaryota; kingdom Metazoa; phylum Arthropoda; class Insecta; order Diptera; family Glossinidae; genus Glossina; species Glossina morsitans. The sequence goes on from CCAG010007966.1 coordinate 39,064, forward strand.
TCCAAAAAAGCATATATCAAAAGTGAATAAAGTTGTAACCTATACTTCCACATATTTCATTCGCTGAGGCATGACGATTCTTAATACGTGCGTACGTGCGAAATTTGGGCCACATTTTTTTGCAATAACCGACCAGTGCACCTAGCTCTCTAGAACGTTGACCAAAAATTCATTGAAACCAACGTAACTGTCCAATTGTTCGCAGGTTACGTTTGCAAAGCTCGATTGCATTGTCATAATGAACGTAAACGTCTTACAAAAAAATTTATATTGTTTCCGATAACGACCATCAACTTCATAAATAATCGCGCTATAGTTGCAAGGAATATTTTAATGGTCGTTTAGCCGAACAAAGCTCTTTCCGCAATATTTAGAGGTAGTCGCCATTTATACATAATAATACATAAGCATTGCTTAGAAAGTTCATGGCGTATACTTTCTCTCCAAAATTTTCACAGGGCTGATCGGACGGATTAGTTTGCATTCACTTTCCTGTTGAGTAGATTATACATTACAATGGTGTATGTAGGATTGCTTTTCCGTTACTCTACCCAATAAAAGACCTTGATGTTGAAACATTACATAGAAAATGTTGTAGTGTAGATTGTTTTGAACATACCTCCTCTCTACACATACATCTTCATACGTAAGTCCAATTATTCCAAACGGACGACATTGGGGAAAATCCATCTCTCACAACAATTGAAACTATATCCGAAAGAAATGATTATCGTCAACATGTAAAGTTAATAAAGTAATAATCCCGTACAACTTCCCAAATTTAATATAACCTCGTATCTGAACCGGGTTAGGGTATAACAAATTGCAACCATTAACGCCTTTACGTTACTAAATTTGCAGTAAGGCATCAAAAATTCGCTCTTTCTGCATTAAAATTGCTAACACTTCACCGAAACTTTTATTGGAAAGGGGATACAAAAACTATATAAAACTCGACCAAATTAACCACAATTTTGGCAAATTTATATTTTGAACAATTTCACGTCACAAAATACTAAAAATTAGACCTTATTGTTGTATAAAGCCTTTCTTTACGTGCGAGATGGTCTAAAAAATGTTTCTAATTTTCAACATTCGTTTAATATACCAAAGTTTTCCCTTTTTTGGCGGATTTTCATTAAGAAATACAGAAAATGATTCGATATCGATCGATGGGACATTTTGGGTTGATAAAATATTTGAACCCAAGATGATCAAAACATTTTTTTGAAAACCCTTGAAGAAATTTATGCTAATTATGAAGAGAGCCGATGGTAGTAAAAATACTGCAGCAGGGTACATAAGTGCTGACGTAACTTTTAGGAGGCAAACTAAGCCTACTACATATTTGATAATTTCGTCTTTGTAGTAAAACTTGTTGGTGCTTTTGAACCTTTGGTCTTGCCAAAGATCTCTTTTGCGAGAGCATAAGTACCTTTCCCCACAGTATTTAGAAGGAAACGTCATCGAAAAGTTGACTAAATGAAACGCATGCTAATAGAATGAGATGTGTGATACGAGTATAATGCATACACATATATATTGAGCTGTACATAATTCACATATGCATTGAACTTGGACATGTGAGCAGAATGCTCAGTCTTTGGTTTTGAACATACAAAAAGTAAGAAATGTGTAACCTTCGAATTTACTTTTTCAAATATTTTCGTTCAACTTTTCATCCCCATCTTTGGCCAGGAATATTTTTACCCAATGCGCTGCGTCTTGAAGCAACCTACTTCACGCTTCAGACCAAACTGTTCCGTCTTGTTATATATACTCTCTTTCCTCTCATATGGTAATATTTCCTAACTTTTTTTTAAAATTTTTCCAAAGACATATAATACTAAATTAACAGCTCTGTTTAAAAAAGGTTTAAGTACAATATAGCAACAGCTGTGTGGATGAAAAGTGAAAAATCATTAAGAAAATCGCATTTCAGATTTAACAGACCACAGACTAGTAAAAGAGTCACATTAAAATTTTTGATTTGTAACAAAAAGTAAAAAGTATGTATTCATCTTTGTATGCTGGCATACATTTGCCCAATAAGCCCAACGAATTTATAACTTTGCAAAAAGTAGATATGGAGAAGCCTGTGTCGCACCTCAAGGACATAATAGCTGAAAAAACTAAAAGCGAAGCGCATAAATTGGAACTGATTTATAATGGGCTGATCTTAAAAGACGATGCTGTCTTAAGTGCTGTTTTGAAAGCGGAAGCTACAGTGCATTGCTTTCATAAGACCAAGCAGTATGTTCCTTATGAGCCTTCACCGGAAACTCTCACTCCCGAAAACATACGTAAAGTTCAGGACCTTTTCAATCTCATAGCTAACATACAAATCAGTCTTAACTGTCGGGTGAACATACTACAAAAAGTTTTAGCTGAATATCCGGAATTTCGAAGAAATTTAGCCGCTTTAATTTTAATAAGGGATTCAGTATTGTTTAATGCATTGCATGAGCCTAACGTAATAAACTTGGTAGCTAAAAATCATCCAATTATAATAGAAGCTGCTCCTTTCATTGTTGGTACGGTGAAAAAAGAATTGGCAAAGAGTTCTAGCAACTCGGAGCAAGCAACCGACTCTACGAACTCTTCGGAGGAAGAAAACTCCGTAAATGAACGCAGTCGTGATGAGTCATCAACAACAAATCGCAATCAATCTGACAGTGCCCGATTGCGTATTATTAGTCGTCAGCAGTTGCAAGCGGCTTTGGCTGAGATCGGTTTCGGATCTGTTAACTCTTTAACGAATATAGCTCAGCGTAATACAGAAAATTCAAATGCTGCTACCGAAACTGGTGTTCTTCCTCTCACTAGCTCTGCGAGTGATGAGCGTTTATCGACGAGCATGTTGCGCAGTCAATTGCAAAGGGCTTTTGATTCTTTTGAACAACGCTCCAGCACTACAAGCGCTCAAGACTCAATTGCCATGGATACATTGGAACAGGATTCTTCGATCAATTTACCGGCAGGTGGGGCTGATAGCAGCAATCCTTCGAACGAAGACGATGGCGATATACCGCTCGTTTATCGCACACACCAATATTCCGAACAGTTGCGGACAATGGCTCAAATGGGATTCTTGAATCATGATGAGAACCTCAACTATTTGAACTTAGCCAATGGTAACATAGAGAATGCTGTTAACTTATTAATGGCAGCTATGAGTTAGAGTAATTACATGAACGCAACAATTATTTATGAATGCTATTATATATCAAGAGAACTTTTATAATAAACGAATATTGATCATGTTAAACTAACTGTAAATGTATTGCGAAGAATAATTACGGCAAGAGTTGCAATAAGGTGACCAACTGTATTTTATAAAAAAAAAAAATTACGAATGGCTTTTAATTACGTATAGTGTTTAGTGTCTGCGGCGTCGCGATGTTTTCCGTCCAATTGTGCAGTTTTGGCATAATGCAAAATGATTGGTTACAATGATATTTAAGTGTGTACGTCTTTAATCTTCGACATAGTATTAATAATAATTAGTTAAATTTAGTAGTTTTAAATAGTTGTTTATTAGTAATTAATAATAATTAAAATAAGAAGGCCGACCATTTTTTAACGTATCCACTGCAAATTTTGTAAAAAGATTCCAAGAGGTTTTTTAAGAAATTCGTTTTGCAATTGTTCGTCTTCAGGATTAAAAGAAATCTTTAAAAGTGCCATTAACTTTTGCTGCTAACGTTTTATCACGTAAGTTTTGATTTGTCATGACACCTCTCTGGAAGGAAAACATATTTTTAAATTTATAAAAAAAGGAAAGAAAATAAAAATGGGATCAAAGTAAGTGCGAAATGTACTGTACTGTTGTAGTTTATTAAGATCACTTTATTTAGCGACAGCCAAAAACAATCAATTGCTTGACAAAATTGTTTGTCTTCCTAGTCAAAGCCTAAAGAAGTTAAAACTTAAATATATTTGACATATACTAAATTATGATTTCCAAGTCAACTGGTATTTACAGAATGGCATTTTACGCAATGAGCGCAATGCTCCATTCATATCCATTATGCCGATAAAGCCAAAATCGGTAAACGAAAATTCTCTGCTGACGGCTCAAATCAAGTAATTTGATTAAAACTTTGGAAATCTTTCTTCAATCCCACAAATTTCTGTGATTTCCTTCCTGAGAGCAATGTCCAGTCGTGCTTTTTCATTAAGCAATAAACGTGGACAGTGCCAATGTTACAATATCCGCTTATAATTGATAAATTTTTGCGTTTGAACGTATAAAACGCTTCGTATAATAACCGTTTATATATTTTCAACAATTAAAGAAATTTCAATGTGCTCAGAATAGAAACATAAAATTATCAAAAGGAGTATAGTTGGTCACCTTTTTACATTTGAATATATTCCGTTCTATAGAGTTCGCAGAGAACAGAAACGAGCAAACTCTACTATCTGCCATTCAGGTGCAAATTGCAGCTCTGGCAGTAGGTGTAATAGTAAATAGTAATATTGACATTGAAAAAATTTGTTTTTTCAAATCAACAGCAATCGTTAGTCGGTCTCTACTGTCATAATAGTTAAAAAGGCGAAGTCGTTTAAAAGATTGTAGTAACATTTTTCTAACGCATTAACAGTAAATATTTTACTTTACAGTATTGTTATTGGATTAAACAAAATCGCTATCGTCTATACAGCACAAGTGCCACCAAGCCCCCAGGCAAGTTAAAGTAAACGTTTTACAATTTTTAGTCGGAGGGGTGTGATAGACCGCACCCCTACGTTTACTGGCATAAAAAAAGGAAAGTTAGGATATCGATCGCTTTTTCATTTTTTTTTTTTTTTTCTGTTTCTTATAGACACCAATTTACAATTATTGGCCATAGCAGAAATGGAGAAACGTTATTTGTCGAATCCATTCCCGGATTATGTAAATCCCCAGAGTACATCGTATGAATTCGATGAAGAGCATATCAAGAATCTTATTTGCACATATGTAGATGCTATTTTAGAACACTGTAGTCCTGGTTGCGACGATGAGGACATGCGAGGCGACTTATATGTAGGCAATGCTGGCATTGCATATATGTTTTGGAAAATGTCCCGGTCACCTCGGACACAAGATTTATATTCGGCTTTGGAGCATGCTCATGGTTTCATACGTAATGCTAAAGCGAATGCGGACCGTTATAAGAAACGTTCAGCTGAACGTTTTTCGTTCTTGTGTGGTAATGCTGGCATTTATGCCGTGTCGGCAGCCATATCTCATGACTTAAAATTAATGCAGGAGCTGAGTGACGACTTGATGAATTTCAAGGCGGGTATTACATCTAGTAAGGAATTTTTGCATACCAAATATGGCTGCGATGAGATGCTGGTAGGTCGGGCTGGCTATTTGGCCGGCTGTTATTGGCTGAATGATGTAATGCCGGAAAAGAAAATTACCGATGATGATTTGATTTCAATTTGTCAAATGGTTATTGCCAGTGGTCGTGAATATGCCAAACAAACAAAAGCCCCTTTGCCTCTCATGTATCAATACCATGGCACAGAATATTTGGGTGCTGCCCATGGTCTTTGTGCTATCTTGCATATGCTTTTAGATAGCCCCTGGTTTAGAACAGATCCTATATCTGCTCCAAGTGCTGAACTGAGGGATATTAAAAAATCTATTGATTTCTTTTTAATGTTGCAAGATGACGAGGGCAATTTTCCAGTTGCATTGGAGGACTTGAAAAGTGGCCGTGAGAAACGTTTGGTACATTGGTGTCATGGTGCTCCGGGAGCCGTTTATTTGCTGGCCAAGGCTTATCTTATTTTCAAGGAGGAAAAGTATTTGCAGGCCCTACGGCGTTCATCTGATTTGGTATGGAATAAGGGTTTCCTGCGTAAAGGTCCCGGCATTTGTCATGGTGTGGCGGGTAATGGTTATGTGTTCCTGCTTTTGTATCGTCTAACCCATGAGCCGAAATACTTATATCGGGCAGTCAAATATATGGAACTGTTAACCAACTCGGAATTTAAGCAACGGGCTCGTACCCCGGATCGCCCGCATAGCTTATTCGAAGGTGTAGCAGGTACCGTCTGTTTTCTAATTGACCTGCTTGACCCCGAACAAGCACACTTCCCATTTATGGATGTTTTTCATTAATCGAAAGATATTCAAATGTTAAGAAAGGAATCAAAAGAAAACCCTTAACTGTGTGACACATGAGAACACTCAACACACTCTATTTGCACGCATATCAGGGAATCATCTCATAAGGCCGTATTTAATTTAAACAAAACCTAGGACGACCTTATTGTAATTTTTTTTTTTTGTTGTATTTTATTGATTCATACATTTTTATCAACTTAAAATTTCAATCATAGACTGATCGGCAATCTTTCGTACCCGAATTGTTTTACATATACAAATATCTACAAACATTAATATAAGCATACATATATACCTATGTGTATGTAGATATATATAATTAGCATTAGTTCTAAAATATTGGTACACGGTTTGGTCGATATTTCGATTCATTTTTGCGGTGCTTTAGAAAACATACTCCAAACCAAAAAAAAAAAAAAGAAGAAAAATATCTAAAACTGAACTAAAATTAACTGGATGATGTTATTTAATTCAGTCATAAATTTTAATATTTACACTAGAAGAGAATAAAAAATTCGAATCGAAAAATTCTTATAACAACAAGAGAAAAATATTCAATATTTTTAAAAAAAATCTTCATTGAAAATAATTAATAAAATAAACTATTATATTCTCATTATTGCATCATTTCTATACAATTATTTTTATGTTTTAAAAATCATCGATATGGACATTTCCTTCAAACTTTTTAAATCAGAAATCATAAGGCTTTGATTTAAGAGAACCGATGTTATTTGACCATGATTAAATTTTGAGTTTAAGTAAATATATTGAAAAAGTATTTTCTTAGTGAAGGACGTGTATCAGTTGGTTACTTTGACGTTTTCTTGCATTGAACTTCTACAGATAAAAATAGAAGGAACATTAGGAGGAACTCCATAATGCGGTAAAAAATGTTAGTTGAATTGTCTTTATTTTCCACTAGAAAACTTTTTAAATCTGCTATTAATAATATAAACATCGTAAGGGGGGCGTGTTTTTATTAGTTTGTTTATATAAAAGACTATATCGCTTGCCAATTCCGGCGAAGTCTAACTAAGTCGTTTTAGCTGGAAAAGCCATATTTATATTTGGTGGTCGACATGTTGCTTACTTACTGAGTGACGGGTTATTATTTGCGCCAAATTTTAAAATCGGAAATGAAACTTTATATCCTATTTTATCTTTCCGTATCAACTTTCGCAACCACAAGATTTTCATAAATTTATGTCGATTAATGGGAGTGATGGATGTGGCTCCCGCTGATTCGCAATGTGTGTGCTTCATTCGCATGCATATTTGTCGACGAACAACAGATTTTATCTTCTGCCCATTAGCTTTAATGACTTTATTGCTGCGATTAATCAAGTTATGGTTTGTAAGGGGCATGTTAAGGGGGACGATCATTATTTTGTAGGCAGAAGTAATGTCGGATGATTGCATTTGCGTTAGCGCGTGCATCCTAAATACCCACTAGCCAAAGGTAGCAAACATAATAAGGCTTGATTGTTTTTTTTAATGCAGGAGTTAAATTCGTATTCATTAGTTTCATTGTCCTCAACTTTGGTTTTTTGGCCTTCTTCCAAGTAAAGATAACTCGAAAATTCCGATGTCTCGGACGAATGTTTCTGCAAAGCCATAGGAAACTTGTACCTTTTTATACTCATCAGATTCATTTTATCAAAACGTTTGCAACGCCCAGAAGGCAGCATCATAGGCAAAGTACATATATATTCTTGATCGCTATTTAAAAATATCCGTCTGTCCGTCTGTGCAATGTCTGTTGTAAACCTTCCCCTGGCCGCAAAAATGAAGCCATCGACTTCCAATTTGGCAGAAACCTTGAAAGTTCTTGCACACAGGGTGGTATTGAAAATGGGGCCACACCGGTCGAAGAACACAGCATTCCCTGAACTTAGAACACCTCTCTTTTTCAAAAGGAATAAAAAACTGGTTTTTGCTTATTACTCATAAACTATTGGAGATAAATGTATAAAAATTTGAACGCATATTCTATGGGCAATGCTGTAGTACCGGCACAAAAATGCACAAAATCGAGTACGTCCACCCAATATTATAGTGTATCAGAATTTTTTTTTTTTTAATTCCTTTATAAGACGCAAAATCAAACTTCATAAACACCTGTCTGTATCGGTTCGTCTGGTCACCTGCCTGTTCTGTTTACCTGTGGAAGCGTGTAGTATGTGTGGTAAACATTTGCAAAAGAATTTGGAAGCGACTTCAACAATTCCACTCACGACGCTGACACGGTTATGCGTTAAAAGTTTTTATTTTGAAAAGAGAAAAATTTAGCCACGCCTACTCCATATTATTGAGGATGAAAACTTATTTCTTTTACTTTTTTTGTTCTTTTTAGGATAACAGTGATGGGTATATAAGATTCGACCCCAACCGATTATAATTTTCTTACTTGCTGATATTTGATATTGAAACGTCTGTCCTTCAGTGGTAAACTCTATATAAACCATATATGTGTAGGCAAATATTTATGGTAATTTATGGACCGATATTTATTATCGTTTGTGAGGTTTTGAGTCTTACTGCAACTTTTAGTATATTTTTTAAGTTGTTTCTGATAGATTTATTTACAAGCGAACTAAATTCGTTTTTAAATCTAATCAATGGATTATGAACGTGCATGACGAACTTTAATCTTCTGTGTGAAGACGGCTATAGCATCATATGATGACGTAGATTTGCGCAAGATTTGGAAACTGAAGAAAAGAAGCATCTAAGCGCAACAGTTTGTGCTCTACAGACGTCCTCGAACGCCACAAAATGCCAATTATCCCCCTGAATAAATTAAAAAATAGACAACTGAAAATAGCGTACTTTTTTTCATTGGATTTAAATTGTACCTCGCTGTGAAACTACGATAAAATGGAACAATCAAATAGTGTCATTGTCATCAAGAATTTCTATTTTAATAGACGATGTCGTAGTCTCTTCTGCCATCATCATTACATCCTTTAACAACGTGTCTCTTTGCTTTTGATGAGTCTTTCGGTGTGAATATAAACCGGAATGTTGGGCAAATGTTTTGCCACATTCTTGGCATTTGTAAGTTTTCTCCTCATGGATTTTTACATGTTCCTTCAATGTAGTTTTTCCTTTAAAAGCCGCGGTGCATATCGGACAGACATGAGAACGCGGCACTTCCGTGTGTACATTCTTATGATGTTTTTTTAGCTCATCGCGTTTGTTAAAACGTTTATCGCACAAGTCGCACACGAAGTTACGTTCGTCCAAATGTAGCCGACGATGATTAAGTAAATGAGACGAAGTGGTATGACTTTTGCCGCAAAACTCGCATACATATGGCCGCTCGCCAGTATGGCACCGTTCGTGTATGTAACGTTCACTGGTGGAAGTAAAACTACGTGCACAAAAATGGCAGCCAAAAGGCTTCTCTCCTTTATGCCGTCTGACATGAACTACGAGATTTTGTTTGCTGGCATATGCTGCTGGACAAAACTCACATTTATATGGCTTCTCATAGCCATCGTGTGTATTTAAATGCTGTTGCAAAGACCAAGCCTTATGGAATATTTTATGACAATGTGGACAAATACATTCACGAGTGGCGCGCCTTTTAACAGGCTGTTTCTGTTTGGATTGCCCGACACATTTTTCTTCTTCCTCACATGATAGATTATTCACTTCGAGATCGTCGCTGATATTCGTTTCTTTTAAATTAGTGTCTGTTACATGGGTTACATTATCCAATAATATTTTACTGTCATTATCGTTAGATATAAGAAAAATTTCTTCTGTTCGATATTCTTCTTGTAATTGTTCATTGTTACCAGACCCATACTCTTCGGTAGGTGTGGATGGGTTATAATGATCACTTTGTAAATGTTTTAAGAATATATCCAATTCTATAAAAGTTTTCTGGCAAAAGGAACACTGAAAGCTAATGCTGATATTTTGGGCCGCCAACATGTCGTAAAAAATCTCGCCACATTTATATAAAGGCACTACATTGCTCTCTATTTCTACGCAATTTTCCATTTCTTATAAAGTAGTTAGCTTTCCTGAATTCTTCTTTATTCGAAGTTAGAGTTTGCAGCTCGCGAGTCGACTTAGCGAAAATAATTCCCTTTTTCCAAGAACAACAATTTCCTCATTTATTGTTTCCACTACATTTTGCAATCAACTAAATATCATTCAACAATTATAGTTTCTTATGGAGCAATAAGTTATCAACAAATTTTTCATAATATAAACGCAACGAACACCCAACAATTAACAGCTGTTTTGTTTTAATTTAACACATTCTAGGAATTTCTGGATTTCCAGAATTGAAACGATTAGTGAGTAACTATGGTACCCTGGGTAGGCTAAGCTACGTTTTTCCCGCGTATATATGTCAATATATAATAGTTAAGTATAGCTTAAGTTACTTTTTGTATTGATAACTTCTCTCATGAATACCATTAAATAAGAACCATAGTCGTAGAACTGTATTTTTCATGCTTACATTACGGGCCGGGATGGAATATAGGAAAGTTGTCGTATTCGAGGTAGACGAGGTGATATATTTAGTTAAGACTTTAAGTTCATAGAGCACCCGATTAGGTCTTGTTTTGCATAGTTGGTTGTCCAAACCAACTGACCGGCCAAACCAAATTACCGGTTATACCTCTGCCTCTTCCTGGTACGACTTCCAAATCTTCACTTTAAGAGAAAAGAATAACTCGCCAACTAATCTAAATTCCTACAGATGTAGTGCCATAGTTTCCACCCTTAAAAAAATGTTGGAGAAAGTGTTATACTCACATTTAGAATGGTATCTCGAGTCTACATGTTTACTCAGCAATTTTCAATTTGGTTTTAGGCTGTCAGTATTAACATCTTAAACTCTATTCTTCTCCCTTTGAATCTCCCTAGCGAATTGAGTAACCTCATAAATCTGCAACTGAGTCCTCTTCGTTTTTATTTATTTATTAGCAAAATTTTCAGTTTCCTCCCTGAGAACATCTCCAACTCTGACACAGATCTGTGTAGACGTACTTTGTAATTTGCCCTCGACATTATTTCCTCTCGGCTTGAGTCGCTCCAACTCACACTTTCAGTCAATAACACCAAATCCTTGGTCTTTAAAAAAAAAAACGGAGAGACCCTACTGTTATCCCGCTTCTCATTTATGGGTTTTCTATTCCGTTTGTTAAAACGTTCGACTTTTTAGGCTTTGTTCTACACTCGAAACTTTCTCCAACAGCTCACATTGAGGAAATTGCCAAACAATGTTTTCAACTTTCAACCATTTGTGGTACTTTTTGGGGCTCTGACCCTTGTTGTATGATTAAACGCCATCTTGGCTTAGTCGGATGAAAATGAGAATACGTTTGTTCGCTCTTATTTGACATTTCAAACAAGGATCTTCTGAAATTATGCAGAATCCAATGGAAATTCCTTCGTCTGGCTCTTGGTGGCATGAAATCTACGCACACATTAAGCTTAGAACAGAGGGCAAATGTTATGCTTCTCCAAGAAAGATTTCGTTTACTCGCCAATTTTTCATCTAATAAAATTCTATCTTTTAAGAAACATCCGGTCTTACATTTCATTTACAACTTTTTATTATTCAATTCCTCTCCACCCTTCTTTAAAATATTTTCTGACAAAATTAATAATTTCAACGGTCTAAGAACTGGTGTACATAGCTTATTCAAAATTCCTTTTGGTTCCCAATATTTTCAATTAGTAATTAAGTTCTTATCAGGGAGAAAATCCACAGTTACTCCGGCAGAGGTACACCACCGCTACTCGAACTTGGTCAATACCAAATGGAAACTTTTTTGACTCATCTTTACTGATGGATCTAAGACCGAGGTTGTAGGCAACGGCGGTTGATTTCTGGATATTGCTATAGAAGCCTCCTTCTCAAATCACCCATGTAACACTTTATTTTCGGCTTAACGTCTTGCGATTCTGGAAGCCATTCGCTTAGCGAGTACTCAGCGTTAAAAGAAACTCCTTGTAGCGTCAGACAGTAAGTCTGTGTTATCCGCTTTACAATTATTTCCCTCAGGTGAAACTCACACTTACTTACTTACTATTAGAAATCAGATCCTTACTTTATAACCTCAAGTCTACTATATTTTGTTTTCACTTTCCCTCGATGCCGAGACACATGGGTATTTTTGGCAACAACACTGCAGATAAAATTGCATCATCCAGACCATCTTATTTTAATGATCGTCCTCTGATTCCTGCAGGCAATCGACAAAAAACATTTCGTTTTTTCTTGGCAATAGCGATGAAATAATTCACATTATGGTCGTCGCTTATACTCTTCATTTCCACAAATAAATAAAGCCCCATGGTTTATCAATTGCGGACTCAGGCGTGAAAACATGTGGATCATATCGTCTTTATCTGTCCGAATGTTACCACTTCTATTCGCCATTCTACACTTCGCAAATTGACTATATGTGATCTTCGTGACCACAGCATCCTTGACATTTTGCCTTCTTACAATTTCACAGCTTACTTCGCAATCTTTTCTTTTTCTAAATCATGTCATCAAGGTGTGTAAGCGTTTACAGTCGAACTATGAATCTACTCTCTTTTACACTTTTTCACTCTTCCATTTATCAATTCGTTCATGTGGCACTTTATACGCATGCACTAACTTACTTCTTACATAACGGAATTAACTCCTCGCTGTTCTGTTCTACCCAACGCGGCGAACGAGTAATACGCATATTTTAATAAAAATTAAAAAAAAAAATAAGGTGACGGACGTATAACACGTAAAATTAAAAAAAACTTTAATCTAATAAACACTAAAATAAATAATAAAATAAATACACAATAATATTATATATCAAATTTAATCGCAACAAAGAACTCTATATTCACATTGCGCCTTTTTTACACATCTCTCGCGAATTTTGGTTTGTTGATTTGCTGAATAACAGAAGAGGAAGAAATAAACGAAATACAAAATTTGAAAAAATATTTGATGAAACAATTAAAATCTATTAAGCAAAGAATATCAATCTCACTCTCTTTAGTAAACAAAATATAAACTGGAGTAAGTAAATATATTTAACAGTTGAATTTCAATATAAGAAAAAAAAAAATGAATTTTTCGCGACAAAAACAATAGATGCCCTCATATTTCCAGAAAACTTGTCAAATGCTTTCTTGTAATCCTATAATTTCACCTTTTGTCGTGCCTAGAAATGTCTTTCGTTGATTCCACATTCATTTTATTACCAATTTTACCAATTTTTTTTCAGGCGAACGCATCGAAAATAATTAATTGATTTTATTTTTCCCCTTTTTGTAATTTCATTACATATCTATTAATTTTATCACATGTATGCTTCTTCGACAATATTTTACTTTATTTCCAACACCTATTCATGCGCTAACGAGTGTCATCAATTCAATTGTCATTAACGGTTAACGATCGCTCTATAGAGCAGAGAAGCTCCAATCCAAAATGCAAATTCGCCATCGAGTTAACTCGGTAATGAGAATTACAAACTCACCCCTCTTTGATATTGTGATTTTGATATAAATGATTTGTTACTATTTATTACTTGTGCACATCTAAGGACATACTGACATAGTTAATATATATATATATATACTTACATTTCATCCAAGTTTATATTTCGCGATTCAGCGCAGCCAAATTGAGATGATTTTCAACGTTTCTCTCTTGTGATTAAGTCTGTTTACTGTTTGACTTTTCTCCATTATCAGTGAACTTTAATATAGGTATGTACTCTTTTATACAAAGGAAAGAAGATAAGAATAGTCTATAAATTCTGATTTAAAATTTGCAAACATCTCATTTATTAAGATCTTTTTAAATAATAAAAGTAACATAACGTGGATTTTTTTAGAAGAAAGTGAAAAAACAAATGTCTTAAGAATTTTATACGTTAATGTATATATATATTATCTTGCGGAAAATCTAACTGAAGGTTAATTATGGAAATACCACCGCCTTTGGTCTTGAAACGACCTTTATTCGTTCCAATTAAAACTTTAATGGGTCCGGGACCTTCGAATTGTTCACAAAGAGTTTTGTCAGCACTCAGCAATCCGGTGATCGGTCATTTACATTCAGAGTGTTTGCAGGTAACGGTAATAATCGAAAACGAATCGATAACAATTTTTCTCTTACTCTTTTTCAGATAATGAACGAAATCAAAGAAGGAATAAAATATATATTTCAAACCTCAAACGATGCTACAATGTGTATTAGTGGCTCTGGTCACAGCGGCTTGGAAGCGGCGCTATGTAATTTAATTGAAGAGGGTGATGTAGTTTTAGTGGCATGTATTGGGTTGTGGGGACACCGTGCAGCTGATATAGCAAAACGTTACGGCGGAGATGTACGTTTAGTGGAGACGACACTTGGGCATTCGTTAACCATAAATGAAATCGAACTTGCATTTAAGTATAATCAACCAAAAATTTTCTTCACGGTTCAAGGTGATTCCTCTACAGGAGTTTTGCAATCGAATCTCAAAGATATCGGGAAAATTTGTCGTCGATATAATTGCCTTTTTATTGTCGATACAATAGCTTCGCTGGGAGGCACCGATTTTTTCATGGATGAGTGGTTCGTTGACGTAGCTTTTACTGGTTCTCAAAAAACATTAGGTGCTCCGCCTGGCCTAACACCGATTTCGTTAAATATGCGTGCTATTGATTGCATAAACGCTCGTAAGACAAAAGTAAAAGTTTATTATTTTGATATTCTGCTTATTGGGCAATATTGGAATTGTTTTAACATGCCTACTATTTACCATCACACGATCTCTGCAACACTGCTATATGGTCTTAGGGAAGCTTTGGCACAAGTTTGTGCTGAAGGCTTGAAAGCATTTATTCAGAGACATCAGCAATGCTCCTATCGGTTGCAACAAGGTCTAAAAGACCTGGGCTTAGAAATGTTCGTAAAGAATGCCAATGAAAGACTGCCAACCATAACCACCATCAAAGTGCCTTTCGGTATAGATTGGCGTAAAGTTATCGAATATGCTATGAGAAAGTACGTAATATTTCTATTAATTACTTATCTACATATATAAATTCATGCTTGGGAAATTTTTTGATAGGTACAGCATGGAAATTAGTGGTGGACTAGGACCTACTGTTGGCAATGTTTTCCGCATCGGTTTAATGGGCGAAAATGCCACTTTAGAAAGAGCCGATTTAATATTAAACATATTCCGCGAAGCTATAGAGAGTTCCAAATTGGACAATAATGAAAAATCCAAAATTTGAAATGTATATCATTCTTAAACTATATATATATAATTCAAAATAAACAAAAGAATTTGAAAATAGGATATGACTTTACAACTTTCCTCTGAAGCGTTTAAATGCATCCACATAAATTAGTTTCTAACTTCAGTACCATTCAAAGTATTCTGCTAAATTATTGGAGGGAAAAACTTCCTTTTTTGCAGATTAAGAGTGAAATGTCAGAAAAAAGTCAATACATTATTTTTACTTTTTGCGAATAATTTCTGCTTATTTCTATGTTGTTAACAAACATTTCGAATTAAAGTTTCTTCAAAGATAAGTTGAAAAACAGGAGCGAGTAATCACGTATCCGAAAGTCAGCGTTTATTTTTGTTTTTCGGTGATAATATTCAGCATTAGTTGAAAACTATCGGTTTTTGCAATCACGTAGGCGCAACAGCTGCTAAATACACTCTCTCATAATTGTCAAGTTACGCGAAATCTATTTAAATTTAACAATTATACTATATAATCTCTAAATCCATATAAAAATTTCCCTATCAGAGAAATTGGGAATTATCGGTAGAGCGCGTGTATTCTTTATCAGATGTGTTTTTGTTTTAAGTCAATTTCTTTGATAAATGATCAGAAATTTAAAGAAATGCTGAGGCTACAAACTAAAAATCCAGAACATGTTTAAATTTATGTTCATATAAGGAATTGTTAAAAAGTGATTCCCTCTCTATTGCTTTCTCTCTTTTTCAGTGTAACGAAAATTTTAGAAAAACAATGCAATGCCAACAGTACCTTTATAAATTATTGCATGATGGCAAGCTTTTGTTAAAGCTTTCGTTTTTTTTCGTATACGTTTGACATTAATATTAGTAGTTCTGATTTAATATTACTTGTATACGGTCGAATTTATAACGGAAAATAACTGTAAATTGAGAACAAAAGAAACTTCGAACAAACTTCTTTACCTACAAACAACTGAGTCAAAACAAAAAATTAAAACAAAGTAATTAACACACAAAAACATAATTGACTGGCGAAAAAAGTTTGAGTTGGCCGCGAAACCGCGTTGCCTGACCTTTATAACTTGCATATTTTATTATGATTGAATAACAATTGTTAACTTCGTCAATTTACCAAATGCACTTAAAACCAATTTAACTTACACCCTTTACAGAAATTTGTTTATTCAAGCGAATATAGATCTTTCGATCAGGAAGTGGTCATTTCCTTCTCAGCAAATTTTCGAATCTCTTTAATGGCTTGTTTTGTGGGTTAGTTAAAGCAGGTCACTATTTCATCAATAGTTGATTTATGTGTCAATTTATCAAAGAGCCAGCTATTACTTTTTTAATTTTGACAGCCACAAATAAGTGCAAATAAAAATTGCTTGTTCTTTTTCATTTACTCATGAATGATAGCACCAAAAACACACGAATGCTTTATGTGATCGTGAAAAAAAAACCGCTTATCAGCTATCGGCTTGGCTTGAAAGAAAAGTTAACTTTCAGATAGCCTGATAGCCCTGCTATTTTCCTAGCGTATATCCTTAAAAATGCACCTTTCCATTTTTATTTAACATCGGAGGATGCAAGAAATAAATAAAGGATCAATTTTGCAATACACGTCCAGAATTTTGCATGTTTGTTCCTCGCAGTAGACAATGATCTAAAAAACTTCTTAGAAAAGTAGTTTACGTTCGCACACAATCATGGGTATATTTCAAATGCATAAATTATTAATCTTGATTATTTTGCTTCTCAGTTCTATTTCATAAGGGAGAAAAGAGAAAAACCATAATTGCATAGAGATTATTATGATTGAGAAAGTTGAATGCCCACTCCAGCTTTATTACGTCAGAATCCTTGTGTCTTAGAACGCATTGTTTCAGAGCTCTAAGGGAGTAAATTTTCATGCTTTTATACCGAGGCGTGTGACTGAAACTAATTTATTAATTTCGTTAATTTTATGTATTTTATAGCTTTGTAAATTATATGTATATATAACTATAAATAATAGGTTGTAAATGTATAAATTAATTTCTGTACCTATCCTGGGAATTTAAGCGCTGCTTCATTGCGTTACTCTCCGAAGCCCCGAATTTGCTCGAATTTAAGATAATACAAAAACAGGCTTGTTAATTTAGTTTGAAGATAATTCAGCAACAGGGTTGTTAAATTGAACCTGAATAAGTTTCTCAATTTCCCATGTCCCCCATGTCCCAAATGTTGATCGACGGTTATCGACGGTTACTCTTAACACGATCGATTTGCCCATGTTTATCATAAATTTCTAACAATTGACAATAATGTTTAGTAATCGAATATAAATTCTCGTCGGGCATTTAGATTTTTATTTTTAGTTTAATATGTGCAATTTTACTTTGCTCACGATTTTATATGCTATTTTGTATATAATACATAAAACAATAAATGAAAAATAATTTTACATATTCCTTTTCATAACTGTTTTCGCGCTGTATTTTATGATCGACATCTTCCAATTAGGTGAATTGATTGATTAAATGTAAAAAGAGAAGTGAAACCTATGGAAATAGGGCCTTTAAAATTATTGACAGTATTTATATATCGTTTATATACGAATCATATATAACATGCAATAAAAGAAGGTTCCATGAGTCGCTGAAATAAAATGGCTCATGCTAGCAGTAGTGGTGGCAGTGCTAATAATTCAAGTAGTGGGATAACGGGGTTAAATTCAGCTAATGCTATTGTGCCAAATAACACGCATGCTGTGGTCGTATGGGAATATGAATCACGAGGAGGCAATTGGTTGCCTTACAGTCCTGCTGTTTCCCAGCACCTAGAACGAGCCCACGCCAAAAAGTTGACCCGCGTCTTACTTAGCGATGCCGATCCCAACTTAGAAAACTATTGTGTCAATGTTAGAACTATGACACAAGAGGCCGAAGAAGATACAGGGAGACTGACAGTAGGTGTTAGACGCATGCTTTATTTACCCAGCACTCCGGCTGGAAAGGGTACCAAATGGGAATGGGCGGGATCAATGGTTGATGATTGGCATTCTTATAACATGCATGTTCAATGCATTATAGAAGATTCCTGGACAAAAGTAAATATATATATATATATATTTATATATATACAATAAAAAATTAAGAAATTAACTTGCATATATCTATTAATTATAGGGGGAACAAACTTTAGATTTACTCAATATACTTGGTCTTCCATATACAATAAACTTTTGCAATCTCACCCAAAAGCGACAACCTAGTGGTCCAATTCGTAGTATTCGCCGAACTCAGCAAGCGCCTTATCCGTTGGTGAAATTAACGCCTCAACAAGCGGCTCAATTAACCGGTATATAATGAATTTAATGTGACTACATTAAATATAATTTGACAACGAAAAATATAAAAATTATACTTACAGCGAGAAATTCTTTCGAATATGGTCTTAAACGCCATAACACCCTGCCAAAGCTAAGAGCAAAATCACAAGATAATAAACATTTACAACGAATTCCTGTTAATGGTGCAACAACGTTTAATGCATCGCATGGCAATCGTCAGCAGCATACGTCGACAAGAACTGCGTTGTTGCAACCTACACAATCGCACGGCCATAGCCGGAAGGCAAATAAGCGTAGTGGTGATTTGTCTGCAACAAATTTGCGACAAATTTTTAATAATCTTAACATATTCGGCAGCAGCAATACAAAGCAAAATTCTGCTACAATAAATAATGCAGCACCAGTTATGAGTAATCATGTGCAGGCTTTTCCCCATTCCAAAAATATACTCAATGCCTCAATGAGCAGTCATCACAGTCGTTGCTCGGAAGGATCGTTGCAATCACAACGCAGTAAAAGGGTTGTTATGCATAGATCCCGTTCCCGAACTCGTGCATCCGATACAGATTCGAATAGCATTAAATCCCATCGGCGACCCAGTGTTGATACCGTTTCCACTTATCTTAGCCATGAAAGCAAAGACAGTTTGCGTAGTCGTACTTTTGCAATATCAGTAAACGACTTGTTAGATTGTTCTCTGGGCAGTGATGAAGTGTTTGTGCCTGCTTTATCTGCAACGCCTGTCATGAGTTCAACAGAAAGAGCACCAGCACCACCGCCCTTACCCAACAATGCAGCAATAACTGCGCAAGGTACTTCATCAGCGAAGGAATCAGTTAATGGATTGATTGTTGGCGTAGACCCGGCCAGTGATATGATCTCACGCTTTGTTAAAGTTGTCGAACCACCACAATGGCCGAATGCTCAGCCATGTCCAATGTGCATGGAAGAGCTAGTTCATAACGTACAAAATCCAGCGATTGCTTTGAGTCGATGTAAACACCTCATGCATTTACAGTGCCTTAATGGCATGATTATAGCCCAACAAAATGAATTAAATAAGGTAATCGGCTCGATAGTTGCCATTCTTTCTATTTTCTTTTCCTTTTGATTTTTGATATTTTTTTTTTGTTCTCCAGAATCTTTTTATTGAATGTCCCGTGTGTGGTATTGTTTATGGGGAAAAGATAGGCAACCAACCCAGCGGTACAATGTCTTGGAGTGTCATAAGTAAAAGTTTGCCCGGCCATGAAGGACAAAACACTATTCAAATTGTCTATGAGTAAGATATTGTCCACTCGTTTGATAGTTCTTCACTACATCTTTTTTTCTTATTATAGCATTGTATCAGGTATACAAACGTCTGAACATCCGCATCCAGGTCGCGCCTTTTTTGCAGTTGGATTTCCACGTATTTGCTATTTGCCTGATTGCCCATTGGGTAGGAAGGTGTTGCGTTTTCTAAAAATTGCTTTTGATCGTCGTTTATTGTTTTCCATTGGCCGTTCAGTGACAACTGGTCGAGAAGACGTTGTCATTTGGAACAGTGTTGATCATAAGACGCAATTCAATATGTTCCCAGACCCTACATATTTGCAACGTTGCATGCAACAACTAGTGCACTTGGGAGTAACAGATTGAATCGATTTTTAATGTGCCAATTAATCAATTAAAAAGCAATATACACTTTCCAAGGGGCTGCCTTTGTTTACCGTAAAAACATATTTAAGTCATTCATAAGCCCAGCATCGAAAATGCAGTCTTTTTGCCGCATATTCCATATACTTTATTTTATTTTATTCTATTTTATATTTTTATTATTATTATTATTATTATTATTATTATTTTCACAAAGCTTTTCACAAAGCTTTATAAAGGTTCTTTTTTTTACGAATTTAAGGAGGTTTGGTGATGTTGCTTTTAAAATTCTTAATGACATTTTTTTTCAAAATTCAGACTCACTATTTCCATGTATATCCGCCAAGGGAAGAAAGGAGCAATGAGAACAGAAAGAGATTAGCAACAAAAAAGCAAAAATAAGAAAGATTTTTTTTTTAAAGAAATTAAGTTAGTTACTGAGCAAATAATACGCTTTTTATGCGGCATTTTGCGATATTTTGCAACGTTGTAATATTTATTTGCTTACCCATAGTTTGGGGTGAAATATAAGATATACATAGTATATATAATCGTTAATTATTAATAATTTTAATTTAACAATCTGAATAATGTTTTTGTATACGGACTATGTATGCTCAAGCAATTGAAATACCTTTTTCCGCGATGAGAAAGCGAGTGCATTTTTTCATGCACTAAGAAAAGAGTGCCACACACAACAGATTAATATTTCGATGTGTCTATGAGTATAGATGATACTTTAATTAATAACGTACTAGAATGGTATTAAATTATCAATGCGCACGAAATCAGTATTTTTATAATAAACAACAATAAAGCGAATAGGCATACACATATATCTTTTAAATCTCGAAAATATTTGTCTTTTTATATGTTTTCATTTGAAAGACGATAATAGACAAGTGAAAAGGAATAGCGCCATACTAATATTACCTATGGAAAATAGTAAATGCCTTCATCGTAATTCTTGTGTAATATAAAAGGGGTTTGATTTTAAAGTTTGAACCTTCTCACTTCATTTTGACAAGGGTAAATCTTCTATTCTATGCATAGAACAAGCGAGGCGATTACCAACTGCAACTTTGAGTTAAAAATTTGAAAAAGCTTCTTCGCTATCAACCAATAGTTGGATTCAATATTTACGAAAAATTTAATTTTTATATCATTATATCAAATTCAACTTTCAATTTTATGTCAATTCAACAAAGCTCTTTGGCAATGTGATTCTTAAATGGAGAGAATCTTCGTTGCAAAAAAAAATGTAAGAGAAAACTTCTCCTCGATTTTGGTGGAGAAATTTTTCATACCTAACATCTCAAACAAATCTATTAGATTTCGAATATTTTATAAAATATACGCGGGCTGCTTAATCAAAATCATTTTGAGACTGACTGTTCAGTTGGTCCTTTTATATAGGACTCATATAGGCTGTAAATCATATCTTTATGATGAAGTTGAGTTATAATTTTCTATATTTTTGTTGTTGTTTTTATAGGCCGATCACTTGCATTTTTTTCGACTGAAAGCTTTAGGTCGTCGTACAAGCTTGGAGAGAGTGATTTAATTGTTTCGTTCATCTATTCTGAAAGTTGGAAGAGAACAGATTTCAATCTACAACTGATGCGGCCACAATTATTCTCATTTTTCAATACGATCCGTGGCTATCGTGGCTACATGTTAAACTTCAGCTTACTATTTTGTTAATAGATGATAGACATGCAGACAGGCAGGCTGGCTGGTTTAAGTCGACTTAGAATCTTATTGAGATACACAAACCTTGCGAAGTCACAAAATGTTACAAACTTATGGAAAAATCTAATGTGCATGTATATATTTGCTTTAAGATATAATTATCTGAAGATGAAGTGCGATCACAATGGATGTGTAATGCTTCCAGCTACAGTCTTACTTCTTCATTCGCTATCGAAGGAGAAAATGCTATAATTGTTTAGTTGTTCAGCAAAAATTCTTATAGATCACATAATTAGTATATAAACGCTGATGCGCATAAAATTATGACTCGATGCCGATCTGTTCGCCTATCTGTTAGTTGGCGAAGATTAGAATACGAGTAATATAAAATTTTGCTTTGCAGTTTATATATGGGATACGAGCCGAAGCTTGACGACTCCTTCTGTGTTTGTTTACAATTGACAGTAGAATAAAATCATCATAGCTTTATAATAAGGCAAAGGGAAAAAGGAAAACATCACTTTATAATACATGCAGAAAAAAGTCGTAAGTTGGATTTTTCAAGATCCACGATTTATCTAGTATATGTAAGTTATTTGATTAATCAAGATATAATGAAGGCCAATTAGCTCGATGTAATCTTTGGAATCTGTTACATTTATATAATACGTTTTGATTGAATTCAACGTTGGTAGGCAAATAATGATTTGAGATTGAAATTTACCATTTAAACAAAATTTTTATATTATATAATTTAGGAAAGAAAAGAGAAAAGAAAAACATATCGTTAATGGGTCGACTGCTTGTTTAATAGCAATGATTAGAAAAAGTTCTTCTTTCCCATCAACAGGAAAAACTGCTTCAAAGTTTTCATCTTTTTACAGCCTTATCTTGTATATTTGTAAATAAATATTTCAAGGTATTCCGCATCAATTTTCCTTCTTTTTAGTATCGCCCATTTGATGGCTTAATGAATAAAAAGAAAGCCACTTAAACACATTTCACATTTGATAGCTGCACAGATGAGCTGGTAGTGGAAGGCAGATACAATTTACTTGCAGCGTTACTATGTCTAAGTTGAATTATTTCAAATTTTGAAGCGACGTAATATCATCGCGGATCGTTGGTTCTCCATGCCTTTCCTAAATTGCGTCTTCAATTTATAACTATAAATTCAATGGGAGGACAGATAGACGGACATGATTAGTCCGCCTTCGCGGTCGTTGCGATTGTCGTACATTTACTTGAGATGACGGATGGGTATCCAGGATTCGTCTTAAGGTGAATGCAATATTGCTACTTGTTTTTATTCAAGCATAGCGAATATTATGAGGTTAAACTCAGTTCGTATGTTATGTCTTTCTTGTTTTTCTTTGCTGCGATTACGACATCACATGATTCGTCCAAAAATGTTAAGTGGAAAGATACAAGGACGCATAAATAGCTTGGAATACTTGTAAGGAAATTAGAAGGTTATATGTTTTAGTTTATACAGGAAGTTTTTATTGTTTTTTTAAGATTTCGGGTTAGGACATTGATGAGCATTAAAATTCTGCATATGTATTTATATTTTTTTTGTGTATTGCATACATATGTGTATTCCTGGTAATCAAACTTGTTATAGCTAAATTTGAATGCGGTCCGATGACCCTGTAGTGCAAATATCAATAAAAACTTATATTCATTAAGGTTTTTTTTTTTTACACCCTACATAACTCGTACGATACAGCGTACATTAAGTTTGTGCGGACGTATGTAACACCCAGAGGGGATTAAGATAGACGTACTTTTTATTATATCGATCGATTTAGAAAATGATTTTAAGCTTGTCTGTCTGTCTGCCGGTCTAGCTATTAATTGTTGTGCTCAAACTACAGGTCGGAATTTTTTACATATTTCATGATGAAATACGCTACACTGGCGTCCTTTCACCCAAAGACCAACGCTATTGAAAATGGTTTAAATCGATCCACTTTTTCAATCACTCCACCTATAACGCCTTATTTCGAAAAGTCGTTGTATGGAAAAACTTGCAATTTTCGAAATTATTCGACAAAAGTCACTGGGTAATAGCATTTCGACAGTCTAAATTAGTACCAAAAACTTGGTTCGGTTGGAGCCTATTTTTTAGCTCCCTCTCGTATAATTGTTCCTACGAAACCTGAATATTTATTTTGCTAAAAAGATCTAACTTTTAATATTTTATGGTGAAAGTTGATTCATAATAGTAAATTGACAAAAACGTTAAGTGGACGAATTCGAAACACACGGTACTATTTCTAGGACCCCACTTCATCTAAGATTTCTCATGTTTAGTAAGCCCTTTAGAAAAAAGTTCAATTTGTAATATGTTTTGATGAAAATTGTTCTTTAGTAGCAATTTAGCAAAAATTTTAATGGCAAGGAATTTGGATCACTCAGGTCTATTTTGTAGACCCTAACGTGTATAGGGGCTATCGTGAATATATAATGTGCAATTTTTGGTGTATTATTACCAAAACGAGTGAATAATTAACGTAGGCGTCACATTCGCAATCGCAGTAGTAGTAGAAATAGGAGTAGAAATGGAAATAGAAATAGCAATAGCAGTAGAAATGGAAATAGAAATAATGGTTGGGACATCTGTTGTTCTATTGCTATTTCTACACCTATTTTTATTTCTATTTCTACTTCTACTCTTATTTCCATTTCCACTGCGCCCGCGACTGCAACGTTTGTTCATCTATTTCTAGTTTTATAAATAGAAATAGGAGTATGTGTAGATAGAAGTAGGGATGGCGATCGGCGTCGGCGTCTCGGTCGGGACATTTATTGTTCTACTCCTATTTCTTAAATTGTAGCCACGAAACTGCAAAACCACAACTACAAAGCTGCTACCACATGACCGCAACAGCAAAGCTACGACTATAAAACTACATCTACGTCTACAAAACCACAACTACCAAACTATGTCCACGAAACCTCAACTACAAAGCGATAGTTGTAAAGCTACAACTACAAACACAGAAGCACACGCCGCACCACGTTGATGTCGTCGTTGCCGCTGCCTCTACAGGCATCGCACGATGCGACGATGCGACGATCGGACCGACCATAATGTCCGTACTTGTTTTTTTTCTTCTTTTTTTTAAGCGAGTACCAACGTACAGCGCAATGCATTCGAAACAAAAAATTAAAAAAACATATATATACATATATGGCATATATAGAATAAATTGGTAGGCACCTTGTTTTGCGTGAAATTGATTTATTACAATTTTCGATAACAGCGAATAGTTGAAAAGTTTGTTTTTTTCTTTTTAATATTTTGAGGTTAAGTATGAAAATATACCTCGATGCTCTTTAGTCGACAGTCGAATACGTACTCGTTAGTCATATTGTCTTAATGTTTAAATTAACTAAAAGCAAATAGAGTCTAAATATTGCAGTTATTTCTAACTAAACTATCTACCTTTTAACAGCGGCCGTCTTGTGTGGCCAGCTCTACTCCAATAAGTAAATGGTGTAATTTTTCTCTCTTTTTTTCCAATTAAACTTTTTAACTGCCAGTTAGCGCGTAAAAAACTTTCTTGTTTCATAAATATATTCATGTTGTGAATTGTTTTCATGATTATTATTGTTATTATTATTTTTTTTTTTTATTATTTATTAGCCGTTATCATGAATCGCGTTATAATGAATAATCGAAATTAATATCGTTTTTAAATTAATTTGATAGTATTGTTATTTTGGATGCTGTATAGTCAGATAGAATATGTCTAACCACACGTGCTTAACCAACCATCAATCAAAACAATTGAATGCCTTTTTTAATTGTAATCTAATTAGAAATAATTAAAAATAAATTGCGCATAACATAAGATTTACATAATAAGATCACAATGGATTAAGAAGTTCACTGTTTTTTTTTCTTTTCGCATGTGAAAATGCATGCTTTAGTAAAAGCTATAATCAGCTATTAAGCAACTCAAGGTGCACTATTATTAAACCATGGCTTCAACAAGGTAAGGGTATACATATATATGTATTTCGTAAGCGATCGGGGAACGTTTAAACAAATTACTTTAAAGTTAAACGCGGCCTCATCATTATAAAACAGGTTAAAACATTGTCTTTTATCATCGAAGGAAAACTAATCGAATAATAATAATATGCGAGCATGTTATATTAAGTATTCGTATATTAAAGTATTTGAAAAGAAAAAGAAAAAAAAAAGAGGAAAGAATTACTTTTTAAAAAAATTATAAAAATGGCACCAGAGCTAATTATCGCGTCAAAAAGTATTGGTATTGGAAATTTTTAATCCCAAAAATAAACAAAATTACTTCATCAGACCATAGCTAATAGAGTGCATAAAGGCTTTTAAAACAATTTAACTTGTTTTGCTATTGTGGTGTATGGCTAAACGTTAGAGCCTCTACATACATCATCTCGCTTAATACAGTTACGTATTAAACGACTTTTTTAAATTGGGCTCTACATTTGGAGTGGCCGAAAAAGTGGTCCGACTCTTAACATTTTCAATAGTTTTTGTCTTTGGGCCAAAATATGTGAGTATACAAGATTTTATTAAAGCACAAGCAAAGAAGACGAGTAGATGGACAAACGGACAGACAAGCTTAGCTTGATTCAAAAAATGATTCTGAATTAAAGTTGGATCTATCGATAGAACATAAAAAAAAAAAAAAACAAAACGGATAGCCAGACGGAAGCTTATCCGTTTTAAAGGTGGATGCATCTCAGGTTCGCATTCAAGATGTCGCACACATCGCCACTATGTTAATATATCCTTGTATCACAAGCGTTGCAGGATAGAAATATTGAGTACTTGAATTAAAAAGTTCGAATTTCGATTAAAAAAAAAAAGAAGAAAAAGGTAGGCTTTTGTTAATAAAAAAATGATTAAATGAACTTATCATCGATGAGAATGTTATTTGTTTTAAAGATATTCGTAAATTGTTCAAACGAAGAGAATGAAAATTTTTGGAACTATGTTGTTCATGCCGTTTTCAAAAAAAAATCGTTTAGAGTTCAAGTATCCGTAAATGAAATATGGACATTTGAGCTTAATTTTTATACCCATCACCGAAGGATAAGTATGTATGTACATTCATTTTGTCAAGATGTTTGTAACATCTAGAATGAAGCTTCAAAAATCCCACAAATTATACATATTCATAGTCAGCGTCAAATTTTGAATCGATTTAAGCATGGCCGTCTATCCGTCTGCGTAATGTCTGTTTGTAAACATTCTCCTGGCCGCAAAGATAAAGCTATTGACTTCAAATTCGGTAGAAACATTAGAAGTTCTTGCATGCAGGTTGGTATTGAAAGTGGACTAAATCGGTCGGAGGACAGGCCTACAGCACTACGTAAACTGAGAACAGCCCCGGTTATCTAAGAAGAATAAAGAAATAGTTTTTTGCTCATTACTCGTAAGCACGTAGAAGGTGAACGTATAACAGCGCAGAAGTAGGCTTCGAAAACTTCTTAAAGTATAAAAATTTTTGACCAATTTCATATTCAGAATGCATGTTCTTCTGTCCATTTGTTCGTCTGCCGAACTGTTTAGTATCTCGTTCGCAAAAATGAAGATAACGCCAATAAAGTTGCAAAAGAATTTGAAAATTGCCCAAGCTTTTCAAAGAGCACGCCTACAACGTCCCACACGTCCCTGTAACAAAAGTGTGAGTGTCTTTGCTTTCCATGTTTACTGCTTATTACTCATAAAGTATAATAGATACACAGTTAGAATTTCCACGTCAGTGGAGTATAAACTGAACGCAACTCCGTTTTTCTTAACAAAAATTTATGGGTGAATTATATGTGAATAAAATTTTCCACATTTACTTTACGAAACACTGTACTCTTTAAGCATAGAAATGGAAAAATTCGGCCATGCCCACACAGAGTTCCAAATTAAATGTCTTGGAGGTCAGAACATAGAGAAATAACTTTTTCGTTACAATCTCGTTGATATGGGTATCAAATAAAAAGTCTTGGAGTGTAGAATGCGAAGTGTGTTAATTCTAAATCAATTGTGGTAGACGTCACGACTTAATGGATAAATGTATCAAATGAAAGGAGTTGGAGAGTAGAGTGCGATGAAGTGTGTTAGTTATAATTTAATTCTGGTATACGTTTAATACATAAAGTCTTGGGACGTTTAGATAAAACCGATTTCTTGGCAATTAAAATCATAAGTGGATCAAGCGTTCTTGTGGCGGGTATGCGTGATTCGGCCCCCAACAAAAAATAATTTTTTTACTTGTTTTTTATATGCTTTTTAATGTGAGTCTTCTGCTTTTTTTGGAAATCCTTCAAAAACGAAATACCCTAAATTCCTTACGACACGTGTTCGTATATAGGACGGATTTTTACGAGACGAAACGAGTCTATTGTGTTTTAAGATATTTTATTCAAAGCGTTGTCCATCATTAGCTCGAACTTTTCTCACCTCCCTGGTAGAATATTAACTGGGCGTTGATAAGACGAATTGAACACGTAAGGGTAAGCGGTAGTGTCGATGACTCTGACGATAAATCAGCAATAGAAACAGGGCCAATGGTTGTTCAATAGACTGCCGATAATTTTACTTTACATGAGTTGTACAGTTTGCAAAAGATATTATCGTGTTGAAACAAGTGCACACGCTATAGTGGGTCATTAAATACCCTACTCAAAATAAGGTGTTATATTGAAAGTGGCTGAAAAAGTGCTTAGATCGGGACGATTTTCATTAGTGTTCGCCCTTGAGCCAGAAACCGTCAGTGTATCAAATTTCATTGACGGGGCTCATAAATTTGTGGCCCGTAGATTGAATATAAGAATACAGGACGGAGAGATGGGCGGATGGACAGACAAGCGTAAATTCCGAATTGATTGGTATAATGAAAGGTGTTACATACATTCGTACAAACTTTTACCACAAGTGGGGTAGGGTATGAGAAGTATCTTAACAAATCTTCTGCTACGTTCGACACATTCGGTTATTAATGGACGGTTCTATTACATCGCTAGTTATTCGAAAGTAATTTCTCAATGATCTTTTCTCACTGGATTATCGCTGCGTATCTATACCCATCACTTTTCTCACTTCTCTCACTTTCTTATCGAATTATATAAGAAAATGGCCTACTGTTTCTAGTCAAAGCCCAAAGCGCGAACGTTTTTTATGAAATTCACATTACGAATTCTACGCTAACGACGAGCGATTGATTCTAAGCTAAAGTTAATCTTTTTCTGATATTATTTTAAATATTGCGTCGAATATTTTATTTATTTGTTTATTCATTTTTTTAACTTAAAATGTCACAATTGTATATTAATAAGAATATTTTTAACAATATAATCAATGCATATGTTTTTTTTTTGGCATAATATATGGACATAATAGATAAAGTTGGAGATAGTGTGAATTTAAGATCTTAACCGTAGAGAGAGAGAGAGAGAGAGAGAAAGATAGAGAGAGAGAGAGAGAGTACAGCGTTAAAGTTAAGATTAGCTTAGGTGTTCTATTCTATGCATGTGTAGTGCATCCGTTGCTTTTTGCATATACGGCGAAAAGATTAGAAAAGCTTCGGGCACTTGTATCACAATATTTTTGCTAGCTACCGCTTCGAAGAATAGGGAAGCTAGAGAGTTACGTGTTTTCTTATATATATATAGAATTTAGCGAATTGCTTGAAATGTTTTGTTAAATGTATGACTAATAATTGAAACAAAGTTAAACTGATAAAAAAATTGCTTGCAAAATATATCCAAAATAAAAAAAATATAATTTCACAAATATACATACGATACTCATCAACATATATGTATATATATATATATATATATACGTTTATATATGTCGTGTCTAAAAAAAGTAAACAAATATTATTTCTGTTCAATTGAGGTTGTTTGTGGTAGACGTCTCCTTTTAAGGGTATTTTGAGAGAACCTGTTACACACAGACATATATATATATATATATATATGTTTGTATATGTATATCGTTAAATTGGTTTTATTACTTTATTATTATTTGATTTATATAAATATTACTTGAATTTATTTCTTTAAGTCAGACAGAGTAGAAGGAAATTCGTAATCATAAGCGACAGGCAATTACATCATCACGTCGCGTTTAAATAATATTAAAAAAGATCGAAGATCTGTATAGATGATCTTAAAATGAATGAATGAGCGATCGAATATTTCAATATCGAAATCGCTGAAAGACCTAAAAAGTGCTTATATCGATCTATCATCATCAGAAGACATCAGAAGATAATAACTAGCGAAATATTGCAAAATATATATACTATATATATATATATATATATATATATATGTACATGTTCGTGTTGATCTTCATGATCGATATCTTTATCTTCCCGCCCCAACGCTATTTGCTATTCAAAATTATAAAGTTGTAAAAATTGACAAAAAAAAAAAATGTACAATTTGGTCGAGATATTCCTTAATCAGTTCCAATTGATCATAGTTGAAAAGTTTTCGATCAGCAAGTACGAGCATGTTGGCACCTATTCACAAACCTTAAGGTTCATATATACATATTTTTTTTAATTATACGATCAATCATATATGAAGATGGCTCCGATTCGTGTAATACGGTGACGGTCGGAAAAAAGTGAGGAGAGAGAAAGAGATAGGGAAGTGGCCGCAGTCTTTTGATTATGTGCTCAGGGTTATGCCTTTACCGATTAAGTGCTCGTACTATAGTTACGACCAAAGTAAACTTTATCGCATTGAGATTTCAACCTGCGATCACAGACCTGGTAGTTGCGATTCTTACCTATTCGGCTACTTAGCCGAATGCATGACATCGAAATTTCAGCTATAATTGACAATCGTTGTTTTAGTAAGTGTGACGGTAATCATTGAAAACGGCCAAAAAGTGTGACTACTGAATATAATAGGGTCCAAGTTCTCTAAATGATGCTGGACCGCCAATGAATTAAGGTTAGAAAGACAGCAGAGATAGCCTCTGTCCAACAGAATATCTTTGTCACATATTGGATAACAAATTTAAGCATGTAAGAAAGCACACATGAACGTCCGCGTGCCGCTTTCGCTCATAGTGCAATAAAAACGTCGAAAAAATAGCATGAATGGAAGTTCGAGTTGCTGTCCCATACACTATATTCTTCGGATCAACGTGAAAACTGAAACCTATATTGAGCTAATTGACGCATAGATCTACAAAAAAAAAAAATATCGACATGATTGTACTTTGCTTAAAGAAGCCTACGCTCGTGAATAACGTTGAATTCTTTTCCATTCGGGTTGAGAACTTTTCAGACAATTCTGATACGGCCAGCATGCTTGAAGGCCTGAAAAAGCCTGAAATATAGAAATTCGATATTTCAATACTGCTTCGACACTTAATAATGCTTTCAATTCGTTTAGGGGAAATTAACAGGAAAGTATTTAAAGTGGTTCTTATGCAAGTTCGTTTTCAGTTTTTTTTTTTTCAACTTTCGCTTTCGTATATTTTCTTCACACAAAGTAATGGACAAGAGCTTCGATATTAACAAGTAAAAATGCTATAGTTGGGCAAGGTCGACCATTAGATACACTATGTTAATTCGCTTAATTAATAATACATCAAAAATTGTACATTATTTTCATGGAAATGCACAACTTTCATGACAGCCCTCTTATTGGAGGTCACTCCACCGCCGACGTGGTCCAAATATACCAAAACTTAATTTACTTGTCAAAGATTTTATTCTTATATATATATATATATATTTCCCAGTTGTTGTCGTCATAAAAAACCACATATTAAGCTTTGTCGCCATAGAAGACGATTGTTTCCTTGAGAGTCCCGTTACATGGAGTGCTTTAAAAAATAGATCTATTTGATCCAAATTCTCCATTATTGATTTACTAAGGACAAATTTTCACTAAATTAAAAACAAATTAAAAATTACATCTTTTTGTCATATGCAGGCTTTTTTTCCATTAGAACCCCTATAGGGACTGGGATCGAAAAAATAGATGTACATGATCCAAAATTGCTATGATTAGTTTTTATGTCAAATTAATATTATGAACAAATTTTCATCGAGAAATATTGAAAAGTTTTCGCACGCATTGTTTTCTGGCAAGCGGGTCAAAAAATTACTCACATGCGTATCAAAGTTTTCACACCAATTTAGAATGTCGAACTGTTATTACTAAATGATTTTTTTTTTTCGCGAAATTCTTAAAATTACGATATTTTTTCTTATAATGGCTTATCAAAATAAGGCTTTATGCGGGAAGCGGTCGGAAAATTGTTCTGATTCGAACCATTTTCATTGGTGTTCGTCGTTGAGCGAAAACACGTCAGTGGGTGTTGCAACCGTCCGCACAAACTTAGCATGCCCTGTACCACAGGTGGTGTAGCGTATTAAAAGCAAGTATGTTTTTGTTCAAAATTTGTTCGCACACACACACAGTTACGAAAATATGCCACATTTTTTGAGTCTCCGCCCTCCGTACACAGATTGCATTGGTATTTCGAATGATTTAATAAATAGACGAAATTCATATGAAAGAGTTTCTGTCCAGTATTAATTCCCGATATCAGATGGATGAAGGATCGTAGGAAGTAAGAAGCATTAAATAATTCCGAATTTTTCTCTACTTAATGGCAGTTTTCAATTTTTCCCCTTTTTTCTTCTTCTTTGCATATGAAATGAAGTTTCGAAATTTTGCAGCTGTGTTAAGCATCACAGTAATATCTGGCTTAGAAGGATACAATCGCCTTGAAATTGCGGAATGATTTTTGTTTATTTATCATCTTAATAACTGCTAGGTTGCATTAATAATGATTAAGATTATTTTCGCATTTGACCTTTGCATGGCTATCAAATTATATATCTATCATAGATTTTAAATTATTGATCAAAATATTTTCAAATATTTATATTTTACTTATATTCAGTTTTTTAATTATTTTCGATTTTTATTTAATCTTTAATCTTAAGAATATACATGCAATAAAATGTTGCATTTTTTTGTCACAACTTTTGCGACCTTGGGAGTTCCAAAACCAACGAGGAATGAACGAATTAGCAAAGATTTCCAAATCAACTCAAAATTTCATGTACTCGCATATTTGGATGTTACGAACGATGCGGCAAGCATGACAAACTCTCAGGTTGTGATTGTATTAATAACAAATTAATCAAGAATATCGTCCGGATCGAAAATATCACCGATTATCGAAGTTCTATTGTGTATTTCTGGATTTGAAAAACTGTCTCATATAAAAATATGCAAATATTGAAGATCTTTAAGATAAACAAATTTAATCTATATATATATATGTGAGCTTGTGAACTTGCCTCATATGCCAATGAAGAGTGTATATCAGGTATTTGCGTCCAATTATGAGACTTGGAAGGCGATATGACAGAGTAAAATTCTAAATCTAGTTTGCCATGCTTGCCTATGTATAAGTCCGTCCATCCGTCCATCCGTCCGCTCGGTCTATAGGCTATTTATCGTTTAAATGCTCACAATCGTATATATATATATATATATATATATATGCATGTAGGTACGCTCTTAGCGTAGATAAGCAAAAAACAAGTTTCAAGAATTGACGCAATTTGATCACAGCCAGTCAAAATTATAACGTAAAGAGTCCATGGCAGATATTAATTTAAAACTTTGTGTATATATTACTCAATGGAGGAAAAGCTCATAATTAGCGAAGGAGTTTTATATACGATATTTCACATCTAAGGATCTAAGGCAGTGGATATCAAAGATTCCCGGTAACACGGTCGCATAATTTTCTTATTTATGTTAGCAAATGAAAAGTGAATGAGAAATGCGGTCTAAATTTACTTGTATATAAGTAAATTAAAGATAATGAAATGAATGTTTTGTTTCAAATGATAGGGGATTCCAATGAATTTTTACCATACGCTGTAACGGGACTTGATCTAATATAACATTTCATGTATGAATTTGCAATGTTGTTTTTGTTCAATCTCTGGCTAATGGGATAGATAAGCAAACGTACACATATTGTTACCTGTCATGTTTAGACATTAGGCGTTTTTTTGTTATATTATTTCAAAGTCATTATTTTCATAAGTCCAAAGTTTAGATTAAATTCGTATTCTTCTTCGCATATATATATCTTTTATATGCATATATGAAAATCATATTTTTAAAACGCATTTATATAGATATAGCCTAGTACCGAAGTCGGCGTATGACATTAGATGTTCGACTTAAACTTTGTATAACTGTTTTTGTTTTTGTTCTACCAATGACACGTAGTTTACACAACGAAATGAGAATAAAAAGTGATTTTTCCTAAGTTAATAGCTTCAAAGTTAAAAAAAGGTCGTACGCATGTATATGTGCACATACATACATATGTAGGACACGGTACAAATTTGTCAATTTTCATTTTTATCCAAAAGCAAAAAAAAAAAAAAAAAAAAAACATTTAGTTGTCAAATGTGTTTGAGATGTGTTTTCTTATTTTTTTTTTTTTTTTCTTTTTTTTTTTTCATATCTAAACTGAGGAGAAACAAGTTACCGTGTATGTATTGTTTTTCCAATACAACACCTTGCAATTAGAATCATTTATAGACAAATATATGCACATCTATACATGTGCATACACGTATGTATATATGGTTTATAGCTTGTGGGCTAAATAAAATATAATAATAATAATGATAGTAATAAAATAAAACAAAACACAAAAAACAAAAAAAAACAAAAAAAGTCCGAAACTAGCTTTTACCGAAACGTGTTCTCATCATACGTGTGTATCGCGTTCGTATTCGTATTCAGTCGCTTCGATAACCGATCTATAACACACCAACCAATTAGTTATTTTCTCCATAAATGAAATGTTCTGACTTCAGTTTAGTTTGAAATTTGAGTTCATTTGAAGTGTACGTGCAACGATCCATGAAATACGAAAAGCATACAATTTTATGTATATCATAAGCTCTACTACGAAATCCTCCGTATTTATACAACGAATTTAGCAAAAAAAAAAAAAAATCAATAAATAAAAAAAAAATAAAAAAAAAAACAACAAAATAAAGATATAAAAAAAAGAAGTAAACAGAGATATAAACTACTTTACTAGAAACCATTGAAGAATATTTTTAAATAAAACCAACAAAAAAAAAAAAGAAAAATTTTAAGAGTTAAGAGTTTAGTATTTTTTTTTTTTTTTTTTTTTTTTTTTGTTTTTCTTCAGCATCATATAAATTTGAAAACAATTTATTATAATTAATTAATAATAAAGTAACTTAACACTCGGTTGGTGGAAAAACAGATAATATTGCGTGTGCGTGTGTGTGTTTGTGTGTTTGTTTCTCTATTTGTATGCGTGTGTGCAAATTATAAATATATTTAATAATTGTGCGATCGTTAAAGGTTAGTAAAATAATCGTAACGCAGCAAAGTGAAGAAAACGGCTTAAGCTGATTCACATTAATGCTCCCACTATTTTTTAATCTTAATACATTATGAATATTTGTTTTTGTTTTTTTGTTTTATTCGTGTGTAGGATTCGCAGCGGACGACGTGCCGCGACACAATAGGCGTTTTAAATGTGATTCAATTAATGCCGTTTTAACATTTTCAGAAGAAAACATGAGATAACCTTTTTTTTTTATTTTCTTACACCCACCCACCACCGTGCATTAGAGTGCATTAACTTTATCATTAACTTGTGCATATTTCTTCGATAATTATGTACCTAAAATGATGTGGATTTCGGGCTATCGAATAGCAATCTCTTAATAAGCGTTATACGTTATGAAATCAATCTTGATTCCCGATCAAAATTAATAGGGAAAAGGAACAAAAAAAAAAAATGACTTAAAAAAATTAAAGATGCAGTCAGTTTTTATTCATTAACGTTCATTCTATTAGATATTTATAGTGACTTTTCTCTCCGTTTTGTTGTATGTATAGAATTGCAGTATGGATAACTTGCTTGTTCGAAAGTGGAAAGTTATTGTTTTCGTAGCATATTCAGGGTTACATAAAAGAGAATTTTTTATTGTTGCTTTTTTTTTTTTTTTATGTAAACAATGATTTATTTTTGTGTTTTATATCCATTACCGAAGGATGGGGTCTATATTCATTTCGTCGAAACGTTTGCGACATCTAGAAAGATAGTTCAGAAACCCCTTAAATCGTATTTTAACTAGCAGAAAATTCTGAATCGATTTAAGTCTGTCTGTCCATCTGTACGTTTGCCAACCTGTGTATTACCTGTGATGGACATTCTTCTCCTTTGCAAAAATTTAGATACCACTCACAAATTTATCAAAGGATTTGACACGCCCACACCGCCCACACACGTCTATGCAACAAAAAGTGAGACAGCCTTTGTTTTGGGCGTTTTTTGCTCGTTACTCATAAACTACAACAACAACAGACACACGATGAAAATCAGCCATGTCCACTCAATATTATATACAATGAAAATTTATTTTTTTTTTCCTTTTTTTCGTTAGTTTATAGTTTTAATGATTTGTATATAGGAATCGATCGCAGCCGACTATAGATATTTTTGTTGTCGTTCATTTATGAAAACAATTTAAAAGCAATACATATCGTCTTGTCGATTTCAACAATAATAATGTTTTAATTAATTGAT
Organism: Glossina morsitans morsitans; assembly: GCA_001077435.1. Classification (NCBI taxonomy): domain Eukaryota; kingdom Metazoa; phylum Arthropoda; class Insecta; order Diptera; family Glossinidae; genus Glossina; species Glossina morsitans. The sequence goes on from CCAG010007966.1 coordinate 75,738, forward strand.
GTTTAATCTCTTGTTGTTGTAATGAGGCCGTATTTTTTTTTTTTTTTTTTTCTTACAATGAAGTTATAAATCTGATTGCGGATAACATATTCGTCCAAGATGTATTATTCCGTTCCTTATATCAATAACACGTTTTTAACCACTACAATTTATTGTACAATGGTCTCGACTTGTGTCGACAATTCAAAGCCAACCATTAGCTTTAGGAGAATTCCTAAAAACCCGTTATTTACAATTTAAACGGTATATTAATTAATTTAATTTAAAAGAGGCAAAATTATTATAGTGGGCTATCGCTCATCATTAAATATCTTACACCAAAATGCTTCGTCATTTTATTCACGACTTTGCAAAATAAGTCGTTTATAGGGAAAATGATTGAAAAACTATTTTCAATAGAGCCGTTCGTCTTTGAATTAAAACACATTTCATGAAAATATCTCCAAAGATTTACGAGGTGTAGATTGAATAAAAGAATACAAGATGGACAGACAGATAGATAGATAGACGAGGTTAGATTGATTCAGAAACTGATTCTGAATAATAAAATATGGGTTTATCTCAAAGTCTTCTAAATGCTGCGTGTGTATACATCCGCAAGAAATTAATATACTCTTGAGTCACAAGTGGTGTACGCTATCAATAGAATAGAATGAACACTAATTATATCGTAACTCCAATTCACATTTGTGTGTGTACATAAATTGAATAAATTACGCCAGCATATTGGGATTTTGATTTACTTCCGACTTAGCGCTTATTAAAATATGTTATGTTGATAGAGTTTGCGATATGTACTGTATTTGCTAGCGTCGTACAAGCATACGCATAAAATATCGTGTAAGTCAGATATGAGTATTATTTCTACATTTTTCCTTCTTCTTGTCCCTATCGACCTGACTCAGTGATTGGCGTTTTTACAAAGCGTTTGTAACATCCAGCAAAGACCTTATAATAAATGTATAGATTCCTAATCGATATCCAATTCTGAATCGACTTAAGCATGTCCGTTTGTCCATTTACACAATGCCTGGGGACAATATTCTCTGCAAAAATAAAGCTATCGGCTTGAAATGTGACATAAGCACTGAACGTTCTTTCACGCAGGTTGGTATTGAAAATGAGCCAAACCAGTCATAGGGCGTGCTCACGGTAAAGCGTAAAGTGAGAACACATCTGTTTTCGAAAAGTAAATAAAAACAGAAAATTTAAATTTTTTTTCATTAGTCATGTACTCTACAATGTCTTACAAATAGTGATAAAAATTTCCATTTGTTTTCTCCAGTATGTATGCAAGAAAGAATAAAGTCCAGGCCAAAGCCTGGTTGATCAAATATTAAAGAGTATCGAAATTTGTATTTTTTTTTTTTGTATCTTTCAAGAGAAAAAGGTGGTGAGTATAACATCTTCCTTAAAAACAGACGCGTTTTCAATTCACGTGATAATGTCCTTCGAGCGGCTTGGCCCATTGTCAATACTAACCCGCACGTTGGCTTATCCAATGTTTTTGCTGAATTTGATTTCGATAAATGCACTTTTGTTGCCAGGAGAATGTTTGCAACAGAAATTAAACATACGGACAGCCGGACAGAGGGACATGTTCAAATCGATTCTGCATTTTATAGTGATCGAGAATGTATACATTTTGTAGGGGTCTCTGAAGCTCCCATGCGAGCGTTGCAAACGTTTTCACAAAACGAACATACCTCACATCCTTCGGTAATGGGTATAATAATGTCAACAGTCTGTAGGATATAGTTTTATCCTTTTTAATTCGCCCAAAATCCTTGAAAAGCGACTGCCTCCTACACTTGCAAATATTAAAATATTTCCAAAAATCAACGCATACAAATGCAATCATGTATTCTATACTTATTAGTATGTGTGAAACGTTATTCATTCATAAAAACTGATAATCTTAATAGTGATGCTAATAATCATATAAGGATTATTTCTTGTTCTAACCGCATGAAAGAATGAAATGCAAGTTTTTCGGTCCACAACAACACTTTGAACTAAAAAAAGAGTGATGAAAAGTTGGTGACTTAATTTTTAAATCATGAACACGTAGTTTACTTAAACGCATGATTCTTTACCAGTTACACATATTTCAAATGTTTCAGGCAACTTGTGGATACTATATATATATATATATATATATATAAATGAAGCTCGCTGCGAACCATTCATGTAGTTGTTTTTCTCACATCTTCTGAGCGAATCAAAATGTTGCCATTTGTAGACACTTCACCCTTGATGTAAAGAACCGGCAATCGTAAGGAGCCAAGTCTAGTGAGTTGATCGAATGCGGCTAACACATTTCATTTGAGTGCTTCCAACGCGGCACGATGGATGGATATACAGCGTACATCCTATAAAAAAAAAACATTGTTTTATTTTGTGTTGTCTCATCCTTACGAGCCTAATCAATGCGATGCAAAAACGATGTTTTTTTTCTATCGTTCAAGTAAAAAAAATATTTAAATTAATATAACATACATATATATATACATATATATATGATAATTTAGTACATTAAACGATTGATCGAATACGATTATAAGAGTCTTACAGTTCAGTCAGTTAAGATAATTGTACGACAGATTAGAAAGGTATTTTAACAATGTCACTGATTACAAATACTTATACAGCTTGAAACTTATTCTAAACTATGAATATACACAATAGCAATTATAAGTAATGAGGGAAAACCAGAAAAGAAAACATTCAATTATGTTTAGAATCAGAAGGCATAGTTATATCTTCCGCTTGAAAGAGGAAGCATTTACAAGCGATTTTAAATTACTAGACGGGCTATTCCATAATTTTATAGCATTACTAAAGAAGATGTGGAGTAAATCTAATTGCAGTGAAAGACAGTGAGACATGCTGTCATATTTCATGTTCATATGTTTTCTAAAGTGTAATCAAGATTGGCGTACACGTTAGCGCTGTAAGCTATGAAAGGGACCGACTAGAAGATATTTAATTAGTTTCAACTGAGTTCCATAGTAAAATGTTCACAGCGTGAAACCAAAATTAAAAACAACACTAATAAACTCAACAACAGCATCCGCCATTACGACTCTAGGTAGAGAAGTAAAGTCCCGTACACTATAAGATCTAGCGATAGCTTTGGTTTTAGTTGAATTTGCCCCGTAAATGGTTCGCATTAAACACCAATGGATAAAATTGTTTAGGTGTAAAATAATACAAGCAATGCAAGCACTTTCGCCATTTATTAGCTTATGGCGTATCGGAGACTTGTTGTGGATGGCCCAACAAAATCTACTCCATTGGTTTTTGAAATCCTTACTACAAATTTGCACGCTAGTGTGTGTGTGTGTGTGTTTGTGCGTGTGTGTGCATGTATAAATGTGACCTTGAGGCGCGGTTTGAACTTGTGCAGTTAACTGTAAAAATACTTTGTTGAATGAAACGCGGTTAGCGCGTAAAGAATACAATTGATATGGGACGTGATAGTGACGTGCAGCAAAAGCATTAATATGTGATTTTTTTCAATTTTCACAATTACTTTCTATTAAGTATATATATATACATTAAAATCATATTAAGTGTTTTTCGATAGTTTACATTTGTGGAAGAAAGAGAATGCCGTATGAAAATCTATACGAAAACCAGAGTTCTGTCTATAAATTGTTCATATAATGATCAGCTACAGGCTATTTTTATATACATTTAGTGCATGCAATGATCATGACAAGTTCTCTTTCAAATTCCAATGACATTACTTAAATTATGCTAGATGATGAGGTTTAAATTCTGTAAAAGGGTTACACGAAATGGTGAGACATCAGACTTGTATGGGAGAGGGAGAGATAAAGATCGCGATCATACCGTCAAGTGTGAAATAGTTATTGTACATATAAATCCATCTCTATTGGGGCTGAGGAAGGAAAGTGAATAGGGCAGGAATGAGAGAGAGAATGTGTTGTGTGTGTTCTTATTTGCTTGCAGAGCCAATATTTACGCGCCCATTTTTCGCCTTTCTATATACATTGTAATAAAAAGGCGTTTGTTTTTCGGTCAAACTTTTCTATATGGGAATTTGAAATGCTTTACCTAAAACGATTTCAAACCTTGATTCCAGAATAATGGCTTAAAATAATCTTACCTACAATCCTCAAGTCACCTCAAATCGAATACGATTACTCTATACTCTGTCAAATACATGCATATTGAATACTGAGCAACTAAGCTCGTCGTTTGAAATCGATGTCTTTTAGTAAAGTAAGATCTTTACAAGTAAGGATCTATAATGTGACACGGCCCACCATTAAATACCTCCTACACCACTTCGCTGAATACAATTTTTCATAGAGATCGAAAAAGTGGTCCGATGCGAGCCATTTCCAATAGCATTCGTCTACAGGTCAAAACATATCGGTGTGTCAAATTTCATCAAGATGTCGTGAAAATTGAGAGCTCGAGTCGCAGCATAAGAGAGAAGACGGGTGGATGTAGCGTCGGGCAGACAAACTTACACTAATTCAGAAAATGACTTTGAACTAAAGGTAGATCTATCTATTGAACATAAGAGAACGCGGTGGCGAGCCAGACGGACAGGCAAGCTTAACTCCATGCAGAAAATGATTCTGAATCGATCGGTATAATAAAAGATGCGTCTATCTTAAGTCTGTCTGTGTATTGCATACATCTGTACAAATTTAATACATCCTTGTACCACAAGTGGTGTAGGGTATAAAAAAAATGTTCTCCCGAGTTACAATCTTTATAATTCCGAATCAAAATAAAAAGAAATACACCGGATGTTTATGTTACGTTGGCCAATAGAATTGTTTGCCACCACATATTATGCACAGACCGATGGACTTGCGCCAAGGTTGTGCATTTTATGGACAACGCGTTATATAATAATGATAGAGTGCGGTTCTAAAATAGCAAAAAAATTAGAACAGGGGAGTACAAAACGTGAAAAAAAAACAATGACTTTACCAAGAGAGTGCAGAGAGTACAGTACACCCTGCAGCGGTATGATTCATCATGTTAACAAAGGTATAATTTATACACGTCACACGGAACGTACCTATCGGGTAGACTATCGCACCGATTCATGTGATTACTATCTATCATCTGTCTATTTTATATTTGTGTCCGTTACAGCTAGGATCACGATTTGAAAAATTTTGCTTGAAGAGTGAAGTTGTGCCCACTTTTCTTTATATCCATCACCGGACGATGGGCTTATGTTCATTTTGTCAAAGCGTTTGCAACGTCCAGAAGAAAGTTTCACAAGCCGTATCTATATTCTTGATTAGCATCAAATTCTGAATCGATTTAAGCATGTCTGTCTGTCCGTCTGCATAGGGTTTGTTATAAACATTCTCGTGATCGCAAAAATGAAGCTATCGGCTGCAAATTGTGCAGAAACATTGGCAGTTCTTGCACGCAGGTTGATATTGAAAACGGACAAAATCGGCCGAAGAACACGCCTATAGTACTACGTAATGCGAGGTTACCTCTTTTCTCCAAAAAGGATGAAAGATTAGTTTTCTGCACATTACCCTTAAACTACAGCAGACAAATTTACAAAACTTGGAACGTATATTCCATGGGTAGTGCTGTAGCACTTCTACAAAAATGGAAAAAATTGACCAAGCGTACACCATTTTATAGGATATCAAAAGATCATTTTTTTTTTAATACGGTTGTAACGCGGAGAAGCTGGCTTCCAAATCCCCAAAATGTATATAAATTTTTAGCAATGTAAAATTCGGAATGCACCTAAGCACTTTCATGTGCTCGTCTGTCCATTTGTCTACCTGCTTAACTCGATAGTGTCTACGGTAAATCTTGTTCCGGCCAATTTGAAGTGACTTCAACTTTTCCAAGGACACATTTACAACGCCTAACCGCCTATGCGACAAAAGATTTTGTTTTGAAAGAAAAGAAAAAGTCAGCCGCGCCCACTGCATATTATAGAGCATTAAAATTGAGTTCTTTTACCTTTTTGGTCATTTGATATAAAAGATTCCAATACAATTTTCTTACTTGCTTTTTGTTAACTTAGGAATCCCAACAAGATTGCAAAACACTGGAGCCGGATTATGGTTCTCGAAATCGAGTAAACTCGATAGCTGTAGAAAATGGACTCGAGTAACGAACTTACAGCTGTCAATAAGATATAAATTTTTCTTACTATCGAATAAAACATCTTTCGATCCTAATATTGCTATCGAGTTATGAAGATTTTGTATATGTATTTCGATAAAAAGGTATCTTCTGACAACTTTGTTAGAAATAGTCTGTGAGATGTAAAACTACTGATTAGTTTTATGACGAAGAATTAAACTCACTGTGTCCGAGAGTCCCCATAAGAAATTCGTATTGCTTGGGATATTTCGATAAAAGGGAAGAGGTTCTTATTTACTTATTTCCATGGGGCTTCGAATTGATTGGGATTACGATCCGCTTCTCGATTCAAATTTCCAGATATTTTGATTTACTAAGACAAAATAACTTCATCACTGTTCATACGTGAGTTCTATTTACAGAATACGGTTCGATAGCAAAGATAGTGTAGACGTCTGATTTTGCTCGTTGCCCGTCCAAGAAGGGGGAATACTTTCTGTCTATGCCAACCCTACCGTATTCCAATTAGAGAACAGCAATCAGAATCAAAGAGACATCTGTCGTCCATTACCCCAGATTAAAACTATTTAATCTAGGATCCTCCATCGAGACGAATGTAAGACTAAAACGGGGAACGACTACGAGCCCTCACAAATGTTAAGCTTTTTCCTAATAAATTTCTTCTATTACGTTCAAAGTTCAGATTTACAACTGGTTTAACGAACTGTCCTTGATAGGTTTCGTTTTAGGTTTCCCTATATAATGGAGATTAAATGAAACGCGTAACGAGTTTGCGGATCAAAAGTAACGTATAATGTATGTAATCATTAGAGTAGAGTTTGAAGAAACTTTAGAACATTAAAACATTTAAAAAACATATACTAACATACATATCGTTTACAATTTTATACCCTTCACCTGTCGCTCTTACTTGAAATCCCATAATTCATTCATTCATTCATCTGCATAATGTCTCAAAGTAGTATAAATAGGGCTTTTGGGTGGCTTTCGCTTTCCAAAGTGAAGTTGTCGCAAAAATTCATTTTGAATTAATTTAGGTTCTGACGGCAAATGCATTTCTGGTGAAATTCTTCACCTACACACATATATGCGATAATCTTGTTAACGTTTGTTGTGCGGGGGATTTAAATGTAAGAACTTTGACGCTAACTGAAAGTAACGGATTTTAGATATTTTATTTTGATTATGAAGAACAGGTTTTTTTTAAATCTTACCATTTTTTAATTTTAATAAAAACTGTTTTATTTTTTTTTTTGCAAACAAAAAAACTAAAAAAAAATTTTAATGCAATAAATTTTTATTCATAATGACTGCAACGCCTCCGCATGACGTAGTTTGTATTTAATTAAATCAGTGTTAAAAACTGGTTGTAATGGTTTTTAACAATTAGGTCATTTTTTTGAAATAAGTATAAATTTGAAAATTTCGTATCGTTATTAAGCAAAACAAACAAAAAAATATTGTCGCTATTGCCAGTCCAATGGAGAAAACAAAATCAAAAATATATATATCCATATAATTCGAGTAATAAAGAGTTTAAATCATTTGAGTTTGTGACGTCATCTTTATAGTAGCACAGGCGGTTATCATATCTCTATGTGTATGACTTCATTATCTTTTCTTCTTTTTTTTTTTTTTGTTATATACTTTATATATATATATATATATATATATGTGCGCAAATAAAGTGTTTTTTAAAACATATTAAAGACTGTTACTGTTGCTGTTGGTGTTGTTGGTGCTGTTAAAATGCGCTAAATTGCGTTTTGACCTCGAAATGTCATGAAATCAATTGTGGACATATATGCATATGAATACAGATACCCAGATATGTGTTTGTGTGTTGCAGAAAGACACTATTGAATACATAACGATCGAAAACGTCATTATACGCATTGGATTTATATTGAGACGGCACGTAGCGTTGCATTAAATATTATATCAGGTTAAAGGTCAATTCAAGGCAATTATCAAATGATATATAAATGCGGAAATATTCGAATTCGATTTCTTAAATTTTTTCTTAACTACATCAAATGGACCTAAGAGTATTGTAAATGAAAAGTGAAAAATTTTTCCAAGAATTTATCAATAAAACGTTTAATAGGAATTTTGAACACAACAAAAGCGTAATTGACTGCACTAGTATACCATTCGTAGATCTATAGATTGTTAATTCAAATGCATTTCTTTTCAATTTTTAGTGCCATTAAGAAACTTTAATAATGTCGGATCAGAGACAACTTGATCTTGAAAGGGAGTTTTCAAGTCTTTGTCCTGAGGACGCTTTTCAGACAAAACAATTAAGTCCTAGCGAGTTAAAATTTCATTCTATGGCTCTTAATCATCCAAACACTACTGGCTGGAACGTGCAATCATCATCCGAAGTTAGTCCGGATGGACGGGCTTTTCGTGCCGAAACTGTGGCGAAAACAGATGGTAAGTTTAGTAAACAACTAACAAACTAAATGCAATTAGATCAGTGAAACTTTTGATATTTGTTATGAACCAAAGATTCATTTACTTAGGTTCGTATCACTGAATTATAACATCTTTTGAAAAACAAATATATAGATCGCATATACTGTAAAATCTCAGTAATTCCTCATCGAATTTATTTTAATAACATATATTTACTTCAACGGATTATATATAGATTGGCCTATGCTCTCCTCTTAATGCCCCACATATTATATGATCTGGCACAGTAGCTTATATTTCGTCTTGGCTTATTTTTCTTGTAGGCTAAATCGTATTGCTAACACTATTATGTGCTATGCTTACAGCGTTCCCAGACGGATGCATCTTTCTGAACATGTAAAATATTTCCTAGGATGTACTTTTAAGTATGTCGTAACTTGGTACTTTTAAATACTCTCTGCCATCTCAGCATTGTTTGGTGTCTTGCTTTACTCATTCTAGAAGATTAAGTCCGCAAATTTTTATTCCTAGCTCAAGTTGGTCGATGTTGGAATTACTTACCAACTTCATCTTCGTATATTCACTCATTCCAACGATATATTTTGTGTGAAACTCTTTCTCCTCCTTCTTCAAATATGCCGTCGCAATATGTCGCGCCTTGAACAAAAGTGCCAACTCGAGGCGGAATAGTCCTTCCTCAAGGGATTCCTTAATTCCGTTCAACGTCTTTCGGCTGAAATATGCAGCGGTCTTTGAGCTTAAGTGTAGTCGATTATAACGTTTTAACTTGTTAGTGTTAATCAATTCAGATCGAAATGCGTGTGTGTAAACACCTTTTCCTTTTCTTTTCTTATATTATCATCTTCGCCTGATAGAAGCTACTTTTCGGTTTATGATGTCATTAAGTATTGCATCACTGATGCCTGCTCTGTGAAGCTTAGTCTCCTTCTTCTTCTCCTTCTTATTCTTCGTCTAACGTTCATAGTGCAGGTTTACGTAATGAGATTTGTGCTTAAAATTTTGTAATAATATTTTCATTATGTTATTACATCATATCTGTAGACTAAGCCCCGATTATGTTTGGTTATCCATGATTATATCCATGCTTTCAAACATGTTGCAACCAAGCCCCTTGGCAATATATCGCAACCACTAAACCATTAAATTGATATTCTTGCGCAGTGCAAGCAGCAAAAGCGACTTAATCAAACGTGTTTTTTCCCTTCTCGCTCTGTTCAATGCATGAGAGTCACTTTCAAGCTTATCTAGAGAAACGAGTGGCAAATTTTGGTCTACAGATTGAAAAAATTGATGGCCATATTTTCGAACGCATTATACGATCGAATAGGCAGACACATTACGCTCGTCCACCAATGGATTAAACTTAATTTTTTTAAATCCATATAAAACGATACGCTATGCTAATGTTTACATAGCAAGTGACGGTTAATTAAAGACGGCCTAATTAAAAAACAAAAAAGTCAAACCAAAGATCCGAATAAATCCAAATAAAATTTCTTTTTTGCATCTTTATGGAAAAGTGTATTGAATTGTCTTTTGTCTCGCGAATGTGTCTTTCCGTTTGCAAACCCAAATTGTTATTTAAGAATCGTTTAATAATTGCTATAGAAAACTGATATGTACGTTTGTGTGAATATGTTACAGGAATGGAAAAAATTGATGGCGGTAAAGTAGAATTCAAGGGTCATAACGAACAATGCTCGAGTGGCTCACATCAGGGAGATGATAAGAATTTCGTAAAAAAATCAGCAGAAAGTTCGAAAACCCATTTAGAAGAAAAAGTAGTTACAGGCGATGAAAATTCACGGCGCTCGGAAGTACGAATGAGTTCAACCACTTCCTCATCGTCTTCTAAAGTAGTTCAGTCGTCTTCCACGACGGACTACGATAATGAGAATTTTTCTGATAATTCAAAATACTTTGATGACTTAAAGCGTGATCAACCCCGAAAAGCGCAATCTTATCAACAAGAAATTAAACAAAATCAACAAAGCGATTTAAAACAAAATCACCAAGTTGTTGATCAACGTCGCAGGGAAACCGAACAGCATATCAACAATCGCGAAGAACGAAGTGTACATAATTCCGTTCAAGCCCATGAAACGCGCGAGGTTAGCAAGAATTATGTTGATATGGACAAAGCTTCACCTGAGTACCAGAGGCATGTTCAATATCTTATGTCGCAACCAGGTGAAGTAGTTTCAAATACTGTAGAATATATTAAGCCGAATGTGAAAATGATCACCACAGTAAAGCATTTGCCGGATGGAACTATTGTTCGCAGTAAAAGGTACGAAACCGAGGAAATAAATTCGGCGGGATCTAATCATGGCAACATTCAAACAGCCGCACGTCCGGATAAAGTAGAAAAATCTACAAATAGTACGCGCCGTCCTAGCGCAGATGTTGTTGACAACTTTACAACCGCGCCCCGTTCAACTGATTTGCAATCGCAAGAAGCCAAATTTTCCACGGTAAAAAAATCGCATCAAAAATTCTCAACTGAAAGTAAATCTCAGACAATTCACGAAAGTAAGGAGCGGTCTGATGTACCGGAATCTTCTGTGAGGCACTTTCATCCAGATACCTTACATCAGCCACCAACTGATTCAAGTACTCCTCGAAAGGAAATGCCTCCTCATTCCAAAAATACTGTGGAGTATAATGAACCGATGTATCAAGAAAAGCAACCTCTTAATTCTCAGGGTACTAAACAAAACCTAAAAGAACTCCACGTTCCTACTGAAGAGGGCGAAATGATTATAGTTACATCTGAAAAGCGAAGAGACGTTAAGCAGCAATCAAAATCAGAAAGAATTGTTGAGACAGAAGTAATAATAGATGAGGCGCATCAACAAAATGAGCGTTATCGGCAAATCGCAAATAGGTCGTCAGAACATCCTAGTTCACCGCAATATACAATATCAAAAGCTCAACCCAATATATCTCCCAGATCTCATAAAGTAAGAGAACAGCCAGAACCAGTAATTCCACATTCTTCGGTACACGTTGATGATAATGTTTCAATTGCTAGTTCGGAGAAATCATACACAAACAAACGTAATTTTACTTCCGAATTCGAAATCACACCGTCCCGAACACCCAGTGCAGCAGAGCCAGTGGTTAATGATAATTGGAAAGTGCCTGTGACAAGTCAGGGCTCGCGAAATATTCCAGTTATTGAGAGGGATATTCCTAATGATGCTTCTCAGAAATATCCTAAAATGAGAGACGCAAAACCTACACCATCAACGTCGCCAGTAAAAAAGCCAGGTAGCACAACTGTTGAAGCAACACGAAATGTAATTCAAAAGGAGAAAGAATTAGATGCCGCCCATCGGGCTTTTGCCGCCTCTTTGCGTGGCCCATCTGCGGTCGATTCCAGGCGCGAGAGTTATTCTGATACACAAAAACATACGCCTCGTTCAAGCATCTCTTCGAATAAAACATTTCGACGCGATATGCGTGAGGGTTCAAATGATAGCACGGCGCCCTCGGATCATAGTCGCATTACAACAAATACTGTGACTAAACCAACATCCTCTCGGCATACACCTACCAAGCATACAGTACATACGACAAAGAAAGACCATAATTTAGACGATACAAATGACGTAACGTACTCGCCTCGTAATACCAAATCTCCGTCTCCTAGTAAAAGTGTTACATCGACGAGTAGTGCAACCAGGATGAGTAAAACTATACCAAGAGATGTGCCAAAACCAGGTACGAAATAAAAAATCTAGATTTTTCTTAAATATACCACAATGAATGTTCTTCAGATAACCAGAGTTCTAAGCCTGTCAACTCCATACCTCTTTCTATTAACGTTCCACTAACTTCTCTTTCAAAATCTGCAAACAAATCTGACAACTTTGCCATACATCCACGACTCTCACAAAGTGATGCTATCGAGGAGCCATGTATTAAAAAATCGTATTATCTTCTTGGTCCGTCCGATTCATTGGCTACACAACAAACAGCGGGTAAGAGGATTTCTATCCTACACTTCATCGCACTCAGCCATTTTTCGTCAATAATTTTCATATCACCATTATTTTTGACATGAAGGACAAACTGTAGTAACATCTAAATAAATAACAAAAATAATTAGAAAATTGAAGAAAACACCTTTCTGCCTACATTTTCACATTTATGTGTTCGTAGATTTCTTAATAATAATTCACTAATCATTAACCCATAGAATAGAGATTAGAAAAAGCACTACTTACGTTTGACAAATGTCCCTACAATTTCCTACAGAGAAGCCATCAAGCACAACATCTGCACTAAATAGTAGAGTACGCACTAATTCGAAAACTAAGATTCCGTTTGACAATGATAACCCAGCAGAATTTCATAGTCAGCCATTATCTGAACCACCTCGTAAAACCACACCTAATGATAAGACTTTAAGCAAACATATTTTGAGCGCTGAACCTAAAACTCCTGTGAGCGACATTGAAACACTTTCAATTACTTCTACTGACTTTAAACATGATCGCAAGGTATCGCCACAAACATCCGAATACGGGGTTCCTGAATTCCAAATTATGAACGAAGATGTCGATTCATCTCCGCAAACGTATACAAAAATGCGTACCAGAAAATCGATGACACCTTCAGATAAAACTTCCGACAATTACATAGTAAACACTGTGGAATCATCTAAAGCAAGTCCTAGCAAGCCACGTCAGACCTCAGGTAATATGACCTCAAGTAAACCTATAAACCAAAAACCATCTGTCGAGAATTGTCCCAAAACCGGTACTATTCGCAATCAAAGGAATGAAAAATCGAACCCACAATCATCCCCGAAAAAGGTTGCACAAATTACAAATAAGAAGACTTCCCCCAAGGAAAATTTACATTCCAGCAATAGTAAATACATACGAAATGATAAGCAGGAGAAATTTACCAATCAAACGATCATTAAGAAACCCTTAAGAAAACCGGATTCGTACAATCCAGAAATCGGTATAATGTCAAATGAGACGCCTTCTAAAACGAAAGGATTACGGACTCCTGCAAATGAAAGAACTCCTCAACACCATCTTCAAAATGGAATCAATCAGAAACCTTTATCGAATGGTAACGAAAAGATACCTAACGAAAAATATCCATCTGATCAATTTGAACAAATTGACCAGCAATCACTATCAGAGCAAACACTACTGGTTGATGACTACGAAGTAACTGGCAGGACACTCGAAAGTCCTGAATTCCAAGATAACTACTACGATAGGCAAGGTTTTAATAGAGAGTTCCAAGATATTGAAAAATATTCCGATTCAAATCTTTCAGATAGAGAAAAATCACCCAAATTTCTTGAGTCAACCAAAATGTTCAGATCTTCAAACATTTCGAAAAACATTGAAAATTCAAAATTTATAAATCAAGAACGATTTTTAATGGATGAAACGCATGACAACAATCAAACAATGAAATCAAAAAAATTTGATAATAAATCGTTATCTTACACTCAGCCCGAAATTGTCTCATACCGTAGTAAAGAACCTTCGCCAAAAAAAGATACTGAAAATATACAAATAAGTTCTCATCAAATGAAACTAACTGGATCTACCGATCGTAATAAGAAGAAGAAACAAGATATTAGTCAAAAATCGGTTAAGAGCGTCTTCAAGGACGATAAGATACCTGAAGATAAATTTTCAGATATGAAGAAACCTGACAAGGCATATGAAAATTTGGATAATGAAAAGGAACCTTTTGATCTCCCCAAAACTCAGACACGGTCGCCAATCCCACAAGAGAAGCCGAAAATTTGCAAAGTGGACACAGAGTTGGCCGTAGAACCTTCAGGGCAGACGTCGGTGGAATATAAATTCCACTACGATTCGGATAACATCAAGAGGCCAACAACGAAACCAACAGAACAAGCTACAACCGAACAATACACAGATGATGAAGATGGGAATAATTTAAGAGATAATTCCACTAAGTCGAACACTTTAAAAGCAAATCTCACTACGACTGAAGAGTTGCCTAAATATAAGAAACCAGACACAGTTTCCTCTTCTGTCACAAAAATGATAGAAACTTTTGAATCTTCTGCCCGATCAACGAAATATGACAATGACATAAAAAATAATCATGAAAAAGTACAGAAGCAGCCATTTATTAATAATTTGGAAATAGAGGAAAATCCGAGCGAGCAGTTTCCTTTAGAGGAAGCGGCTGATGGTCTTCTTTTATCTAAACTTTCAGAACCCTCAATTTCAATTCAGCAGACATCGAACTTTCGAAAGAAAGGTGTGAGTCACAGAGAAACTTTCGAAGAACGATGCCGTCAGATATTAGGTATGGAAGATTATGGCACTGTACATGGAACGTTTAAAAATCGTTCACGACCCAATACAGAAGCTGGAGATGATGTGGACGATAATAATCCTGAGTTGCAAATAAACCTTGTAGATAGTGTTAACGATGATGATAATCGAGAAAAGTATACAAAGCCATCAGTTGAAAGGGACTTCAAAACAAATGAGGTGAATGCTGCTGATTACAAAACTGGAGCCCAAGTTCCCTTTGAAAGCGATAGGCTTAATAAAAGAAAATCTCTTGACACGCCAGTTCAAGAAACGGAATCTACTGATAATTCGGGTGAGAATACCGATGATAGCGAATATGGGGGACAAAAGAAAACAGTGAATTCCGAAAAAACGCCTGAAAACTATAATTACTATAACAAAACTGAACAGGAGGCAGAGATATCCCCAAAACAAGTAAGTCGCAAGTCTCACATTATAACATCCCGGAAGAATAAAATCGATAAGCTTTCGAAAACTCCGTCTTCGTCTTCAAAGACACCTAAATCTACAAGAAATGTCTCAGTAATGAAACCTGTTCGCAAGTCCTCAACAGAACAAGTTACACATAGCGATGTACCCGCAAAAACTGATGATGTAGATAATAGTTTACCAGATCCAGATTGTGAAAGTTATCTATCACGCCGAAGATCAAGCAATATTTCGGTTAATACGGAAATAATCATAGATCATACTGCTCCAAATATCACTACTGACGGTGGCGTGAAAGAACCTCAAATATTAAATAGACACGATTCTAAAAATACTAATTCATGCACTTTAAAAGAAAAAATCGCTCAAAAAAATCTCATAACCGAACGAAAAGATTCGGCCCCTGTAAATAGGGTAACACGTAGTTTAAAAGATTTAAAAGTGTCACGTTCGTCAAGTGAAAAAATAATTAAAATTACAGGAAAGCCATCGGAAAAGACTGCAGCTACAGTATCATCCGAGCGTAGGCCCAAAAAATGCTTCGCTACCAAAACTATTAATTTAGCAGCTGAGGATCGATTGTCGCTTAGCAGCAAGGACATGGAAAACGTTGTTATTGATATTCAACATGCGAAAAGTTCACGTGAAGCATCCCCCGATAAAATTGTTCCTACTCCTGTTCCGATTGAATTAGATGTCGGCAAACCAAGATACCCTGATTTAGTTCAGGAACCTGAGGATGAACCGCGAAATAAATCTATTGAAAAGAATATTCCCATTTTTGAAGAAGAGACCAATGCATACGTGAGATGTCACGTATCTGAAGTAAATTTACAAAATCAAACTAACGTTACCGACAGCCATTTAGTGGATATACCACACGAACCGGACGACTCCCCATCTGTTGTTATGACAGATGACGATGAATGTTTATTGACTGTGCAAGAAAAAGTGTCCAAATTTTCACAAGCTTCGGAGGAAATTCGGAAACCGAAATCGATATCAAAGCCATATAACAAAATTACTAATGCTTCAAAAGTAGACAAAACTGACGATAAGGAGCTTTTCGTGAGTCATGACAAAAGAAACCTAGACTCCGTACCTGTAACAGAGGGATCTACTTTTGAAACTTTGAACATAAACGCTAATATCTCTGACGGCGTATTACGCGAGCTAAGTACTACGGTAAAATTAGCTCCCACCACTCCACAAAAATCTCCAGAACTTGTACGACACATTTCGAAACATATGACAACCTCTTATCAAGCAGAAGAAGATCTAGAAGAAATTGAAAGTAATTCAAAACAGTCGGTTCAGATTACTAAAAATTCGGTTCCACAAAAATTGGAAAAGTTTTCCGTTGATGATATTAAGGACAAAATGATACCTCATACTGCTACTCATACTAATGAGATTGAAATGCGTCGTCAGAATGATATATTAAGTAGGCCATCTGTTTTCCAAGCTAGATTGGCCCCTCGTCCAAATTCCATGCCAGCACCCACAGAAGCGCGGAAATCACAAATTGCTCGACATGCTGTAGACGATATTGAAAGCGATTACAAACGACATATTGATGGCAAGCCGGTTCCTAAAGATGCGGAACTAAAAGAAAAACTTGGTCAAGTACATTTGACACATAAGACGCCAAAGTCCCCGAGTCCAACGAACCAGAATTTTCCAAGAGATGTTTCATTTAAGCATCAACAATCTATTGAAACCAGAGTCTCATCCAATAGCATTAACCAATCTTTGAAAAAATCCGAATTACCAGGGAATCAAGTAACCGATTATCCTAATGTTAGTTCCACTCACCCTCAACATTCCGGTGCCGATATGTCGGCTAAAATGGTTTTAGATACTGCAAAACCAGTCTCTAAATATACTAACGGGTCTGTAACATCACGACGTAACATATTCGAAAACCATATAACAATGAGCAAGACTAACAAAAAATTAGATTCCTCTGCTCCTTTGTTTGCAGGAAAGCGACCTTCTTATATGGATCACACGAAAAGTTCCTTGGAACATACTCGTCGTGACTCTCTCGAAATTAATAAATCAAATTTTTTGAGAAAGCTTTCTCGTGACGACGAAACTCATACACAGAATGAACGTGCTACGGCAGTCAAGTTTGATATACCCCAAGCCATTGGCAAAGCTATCAATCTTACAGGTGACGTTGGCGAAGAAACAAATATTGAAGAAATATTCGACATTACTGTACTTGAGCAAATGTTGGAGGAGACGACTTCATATGAGCTGAGGCGCCGAATTCGAGCTCAAATACGTTTACTTAGAAAAGACTCAACGAACGACGACAATTATAAAACGACCTCCCATATTGCAAACTTTGATCTGTCGGATAAAGAGTTCGGCGACAGCATAATCGAATCCGAACGCAGTAACAGCCCGAAGCATAAAACGATAAGAAGTGATCTGAAAAAAGAAATACAACAGGAAACGAATTCCCAAAAAGTTGTTGGAAAAGTAAAGTCTATTACATCCGAGACAGTCGACTCAAATGATGTAGAAGTATCGAAATCTTTAAAAAATCCCAAATATTCATCCCCCCATGTAAGTTCAAATGTTGGGAAACCTTATCCTAGCCAATCTCCTGATAGCAATTCCGATCGTCGCAATTTGCGAAAGACGCACGAGGTATGCACAAGTTCACAAAGAAGATCACCATCACCAAAATCACCTGAAAGAAGTCTTGACGGCAAACATTCACGCGAATTTCAGTTAGAGTCACAAAGAATGCAAGCGAGCAACGTCAGTACACGTTCAAGGTCACAACATAATAAATCACCCGAAATGTATACTGATCGCCATTCACGTGAAACTATATTAGGACATCAAAAAATGCAACAAGAAAACGTTAGTTCGCACTCAGGAACTCAACGTAATAGATTTTCCGAGAGAAAACCTGACGGTTGCAACTCAAATCATATTACTATAGAAGCACAGAAATTGAGTGAAAAGAATTTTACCTCAAAATCACGTTCCCAATCGAAGAAGCAGTCTCAACATAGTCATAATGGTTATGATTCGTATGATTCTACTTCGGAAATGAAAGAAAGAAGCATTAGCCCAGAATCACGATCAATAACCAGGAAATTATCTGAACGTAACTCTGATTACCTGCAAGCACATAGTTGCACTTTGGAATGTCAAAAAATTGCGCAGACCAATGTCTGTCCGCAATTGCCAATACAGTCTAAAATATCACCTAAACAAAGTCCTGATCGCAGCAACGTACGACAGGCTACTGCAGACACACGCAAATTACACGATAGAAAGGTTGACTCACAATCAGAAACGCAATTTAATAAGTCACCTGAACGCGGTCCTTCCAGTGGTAAGCCACGAAAGATTTCACCATCAGCGCCGCAATCTAAAAGATCGCCTGAACGTACTTCTGATTGCAATAAGTTTCAATATGGTTCGCCATCTAGATCGCAGCCTATAAAATCGCGCGAACGTAGTCCCGACGATAACGATAACAAAGCTACCTTGTGGGAACAGAAGACCAACCGAAGAAATATTAGCCCGCCTTCGCGGTCGCAGCACCATCCAAAGAAAATCTTTCATTCGCGCCTAATCATTCGGCCAAGGAGGTCAACGTTCCACGTACTGTTAGTCCAGATGCGAAAAGGGCTGTTACGACGCGAGAGCATACCATTAGTTCGCAACAAAAAATTCAGCGTGTAAGCAGTGGAAGCCCCGAAAACGTAAGTTCCACGCCAAAAGGCAACGTGCGCCAGGAGTACGGATTGAAAAAAACTGCTAAGCAAAAATATGAAACTGATTCAAAAATTGACGCTAAAGTGCCAATTTGGGCGAATAGGAGTAATGTGCTTAAGCCAAAAGCTTCCAGAAAATCAACACCAGCGAATGCTGAAGCTCCGACAATTTATAATAAAACTGCGAAAACAACATTTACGCAGAAAGAAGTTTCTACTAAACAGGAGCAGGATTCAGTAATATCAAGTTATGGAATTGGTCCGACCGACGAGAATGGTTTACCTCTCTTTGGTATAAAAGCATTAAAAAAGAAGCCCACTCTTAAACCCAGTGACATAACTGAAGGTATGTATATATATATATATAAAATGGTATTTAATAATGTTTACGTCTTTTCATATATTTATTTTTTTAGAAGTCACCGGATATGTAATCGAAGAGAGAAGCTATTCGGATAACAAAACAGCACCGATTAAACAGCGTCAAGAATTTTATTATTCCACAAATCCAAATCAATTGAAGCAAATGACAAATCAAATAAGCGACAAAAAGTCTACGTATCAAGATAATGTAAGAAATTATTATTTATTATTAATTTTCGCTTCTATTTATTTTATTTTTATGTCCGTCATCAGGTACAAATTTTATCTACTCAGAAGTAAAAAAGAAAAAAAAAAATAGAAAAAACATATATATTTTTTTTTTATCGTAAAAGTGTCGGTGAGAAATTTACGCTATACCACACTATAATTTTTATTGCCACATAGAAGATATGTACAAATAGATCGATTTACCCTAAATATAATTGTTTATCTTTAATCAAATAAAATAATAATTGTGAATGTTTTCTTACAGTATATACTCGATAGAAAGGATGACGAGAAATCAATGAACGAATTTTCAGGAACAGCAAATATTACCTATGTATCACATAGCATGGAAGATGAGAAAAATGATAAAAACTTATATAGAGAAACTTCTCCAAATCTTAAAAAAGATCGCTCAGATTTTTATCAGACATCGGAAGAAGAAAATTACAAAATATCGACTATGGATGACGACGACTCAGATCCTTATCAATCATATCATATAATCGACGATAACGAAAGTGCACGGGAAACTGATGAAATTCAACAGGTCTTCACTACGACCACAAAATCCTTCTTGAATAGTGAGGAAAAAGTAATGCATAACGTTAGCGATGTTCTGGAACTTATGAAAAATGCCGATAATGGTAAGTGCGTGTAAAATAATATCTTGTGCTTTTCTTTTTAACGAAAGCGAAACATTTATCGTTAGAAATAGTTTTTCAATAATTCCGCTTAATCAATCTTGCCAAAAGTAATGAACGATGACGATGTCAATGACTCATAGTTTTTTTAGACGATTTATGATATACTTTGAATGCATTTTTATAAAAAAAAAAAAAAATGGTCAAGCGATTTGTTATACCTCGATCGACCAAACTAATGGTGTTAGAAAAATCCTGATTCAAATTTGTGGAAAATACTTTATGTTGTTATTTTGTCTCGCAAATCCGTTTATCGCATTTTGCTTAATGATTGATTGCATTACATTTGGTTTTCCTTTGAAGAAAATCTATTTTCGCAAATTTTTCAAGTTTCTAATTAAAAACCAGGCTAATGCGATATTTTCTCCTGGCCGTCTATATCGATTCGTCAAAAGCGATTCAATTCGTTTGTTAATGTAAACAAGTAAGAAAATTATATTCCCTTGTGATCCACCAATCACCGTTATTTTAAAAAAGACTAAAACGTAAGGAAAAATTAAATTTTCATTCTCTATAATATTGGGTGAGCATGGCTGATTTTTTCCTATTTGTATACCCATCATCGAAGGATAAGGGGTATATTCATTTTGTCAAAACGTTTGCAACGCCCGGAAAAAAGCTTCCAAGGACTTAAAAACTATACATGTATATTATATTCTGTTTTAAGCACGTCCGTCTGTCCCTCATTTTCGCGGACGGTACAATGGTTACCACAAATACTACACATTTGGACAGACGGACGTGCTTCAATGCTTTCCAAATTTAACACTAATCAAGAATATATATATTTTATGGGGTTTTTTTGAAGCCTACTGCCGGGCAGTACAAGTTTGACAAAAAAATGAAATTTTTATGTACTATAATATTGGGCAGGCGAGGCTGATTTTTTCCATTCTTGCTCAACAACTACAGCATCGTCCATAGAATATAGGTTTAAATTTTTGTAGGTTTATTTGCCATAACTTGTGAGTAATAAGCAAGACCCAAATTTTTTTATTTCGTTTGAAAAACGTGGCTCTGGACATGTGTTCTTCGCCCGATTCAACTCATTTTGTTTTTACCAAATTTAAAGTCGATTTTTCCATTTTTGTGACCAAGAGAATATTCACAACAGACATTACACAAACGGACAGGCGGACAATCGATTAGATGAAAATGCTTAAATCGACGCAGAATTTGACGCTAATCAAGAACATATATATATATATATATATATATATATATATGCTTTAAAAGTAAGTAACTGAAGCTGTCTTCTGGGCGTTGCAAACGTTTTGATAAAATGAATATACCTTCATCCATCGGTAATGGGTGTAAAAATGAAGTATGTATAAAATTCCAACCCAAACTCTTTACAAATGTATCTATTTATCACACATTTACAGCCAGGAACACAAAAATAAAAAAAATTTAAAATCTTTAACTGCATAACTAACGGAATTTGTTCTTAGTTGATAGCATTGTTTGTGCTTAATGTAAAGAAAATATTTGATTAGAAAAGTGTGCGTTTTTGCTCGCTTTGTCACTTTATGTGCACAGAGCGTTTTCTGAAAGAGATTATAAGAATAGTATAAGAATTTCTTTTCCTAATTTTTAAATACTCGTCAGATTCTCTTTACTTTTGATTGCTTTCATTTGTAGTGCTGTTGAAAGCTGCCCTGATAGACGACTTCATTGCTCTACTCAAGAACTCAAAAAGTGTTTTTCTTAATTTACATTCGGAAAGAAAAAAGCGGCTGATTTGGAAAGTTAGGCTGGAAAAGTACCCCGGAAATGTAGAATTAGCTATTAAACGCAAACCAAATCTTGCAAATGAAATGAAGAAATATTTGGGGTTTGGTTAGGCATATCCAACAATGCTCTTTACGTTCATACCACTGGTTCGTCATTTTTAGGATAACGTGGGGTTTTTTTTACAATTTCAAAAAACCTGATATATTTGCAAATGAGTTATTTACACTAACTAATATTAAGAACGTTTTTTAATGCTCCTTCTAATCTTATCTTGACTTCTGTTTAGATATAATACACTATCAAAAACAACTCAGTAATACCAGATATCATTCCGATATTTTTTGTGTTCACGCCGATCGTGAATTGTGTGAATCGATCTAAGCTTGTCCGTCCGCCCGGCCGTCTTCACTTCTTCTGTTTAACGTAGAAGACACAATTTTCTAAATATTTCAATGGAATTTGGTACACAGACGTGGATGAACACTATTGAAAATGGTTCGGATCGGATCACTTATTCGACCACATCTCATGTAAGGCCTTATTTTCAAAGTTTGTTATATGAATAATAGTAGGGTGGTGTAGGTTGTTTAATGATGGGCCGTGATCCACTTGTTATACGTGATAACAACCTAAAGAATTCCAGATTCAGGATCACAACTGATCGGTCCTGTTAAACCATTAAAAAAAAAAAGAGTTGACTTCATGAAATACTAACAGTGGCCTTATGTCTTAAACTGTCAACTATTTTAAAATCCAATATAATTTTTTGCATTTTCCTTTTCCCTTTTTGTTCTTATAAATCTCTTAATAAATACTTGCGTGAAATGCGTGCTATATATGTGTCAATGGCTGTGCAAACGAGCGCTCTTTATATACATCCTTTTATATCTTTCTGAAAGTAAATTTTATTGCAAAATGTGGACCACAAACTGAGATGGACAAGTCTGTTGCACTTTTAAGATTTATTGGCGCGATAAGTTTGTGGAATCGAATTCCTGACTTATCAGTAACGAGTGATAACGACAGTAGCTCTACTTAATTTCAAGTTTTAATAAAATTTTGCATATTTTCCGAATTGAAATGTGTTCCGTTTCACGATTGAAAGACAAATCTTGATAAATTGAAACGCCAAGGAAAGAGTAGAACAAATACAGCGATAGAATGTCGAAAGTAAAAAACAAAAATGTATGAAGAAATAAACCAAAAAAAAAAAAAAATTTTGATTTACACTTTTGAAGTCCATAAATAATTAGCAAAAAAAAAAAACCTAAATAAGAATGCTATAGTCGGGCAAGGCCAACCATTAGATACTCTACAGCACTTCGCTTAATTCATAATAATACACCAAAAATTCTACATTATTCTTGTGCCAATGCATAATTTTCATGAAAGTCCTCATATTCGAGAGTACTCTCCGTCAACTTGATCTAAATTTAGTAAACTTAATTTACTTGTGAATGATTTTATTATTTCCCTATTGCTTTCGTCATAACAAATTACAAATTTGGGCTTTGTCGCCATAGAAAGATTCGCCATTTATGGTGCGGTCTAAAAACAGATCTATGTGATCCAAATTGCCTATGACTGATTTACTAAGGTCAAATTTTCATCATAAAATATATAAAATGGGTTCGTTTTGGCATATAAAGATTCAGTATTCTGCAGAAATCCGCAAAAAATAGACCTGCGAGGTCCATATTTGAAAAGGTTGATTTTTAAGTCAAATTATTATTATGAACAACTTTTCGTCAAGAAGTATTGAAAGCTAGCCCTTTTCGGTCGCGAAATTCTAAAAATAACAATTTTTTTTCTTATAACGACTTATCAAAATAAAGGAAAAAAGTGGTCCGATTCGAACCATTGACAACAGGATTCGTTCTTGGGCTAAAACACGTCAGTATACCAAATTTTATCAAAATATCTTGAAAATTGCGATTCAGTAGATTGAAAACAAAAATACATGGACTGACGGACAGATGGACAGATAAGCTTAAACCGATTTAGAAGCATTATCTGTATTATAAAAAGGTGCGTCTACCTCAAATTCTATTGCGTGTTACAATTATCCGTACAAACTTAATATACCCTTTGCCACAAGTGATGTAGGGTATAAAAAAAGAACGTGGTAGACACACAAAATGTAATAAAGCATGTATTGGAATAAAATTAATAACGAAAAATGTAAGGAAACCATAAATAATAAAACAAAAATGCCATAACTCTGTTAAGGATCAGACAAAGAACTTCGTATTCCAACTGGAACATTTCCCCTTTGGCTCGGCGAATCATCTGTAGTTGATTTGTTGCATTTTTAGAAGAAGAATTAAGACAAGAAGTAAAACAATTTTTTTTGGCATTTGTTTATGAAAATAATAACAATTAAGTTTGCAATTGGCATAGTTGTAAATGATTGGATATCCCATCTAAAATCCTTAATTTACCGGCGATATATTCAAATTTTCTTTTTCTTTTACCGTTTATTAAAGTGGTTGAAGAAGGCGATACTGCCAGTGATCAAGAGGCTCGAGCTTTACTTAATAAATTTTTGGGCGCCAGTATAATAATGAAAGGTGCGGAGGCCGCTACCTCGCAAATTTACCAGAAAAATAATACAACTGACGATAGCAATCGTTTGGAACGTCAAGAGGTGAGTAACCGAAATTTTGATAAGCTAAAGCTTATCATCATTCATGTACGTCTATGTACACCTATATACCTAAACCCGCT
Organism: Glossina morsitans morsitans; assembly: GCA_001077435.1. Lineage (NCBI taxonomy): Eukaryota > Metazoa > Arthropoda > Insecta > Diptera > Glossinidae > Glossina > Glossina morsitans. The sequence goes on from CCAG010007966.1 coordinate 100,575, forward strand.
TCATCAACTAATATATATATATATATACAGTCTGGCACACGTATGTCGAACAAATAAGGCAGGAATGTTTATCTTAGCACGAATTTTAGATACTCATCATCATCATCATCCTCGTTCAAAGCGCTAAAATTGCAACATATACATATATGGTTAAAGTTGATCGACACGAGCTGTTTTACACGAGGCTTTCTCCTTGACACTAGGAGATATGTGTGTCTACCTCAACTAGGGTGCAAGTCATATGTGTTTTTTTTTTTGGCGTTGTTATGGGTCGTAATCATATTTTCACTGAAGTTCGTAAATGTCCATACCATGCTCCAGTAGTGTCAGCAAGTTCATGACGCTTGTTTTACAACCCTTTTTACCTTTCCATATGCATATTTGCTTTAAGTGTGAATCGGCTTAAGATCTTACACTAATCAAGAATGTATATATATTTTGGGGAAGGTGTGTTGAATATCTCGCAAGTGTTACAAATGAAAGGACAAATGTAGAATACCCCCATCCTTCTGTGATGGATGTGAAAAAAGAAAAAAAAAAAAAAGAAAGAAAGAAGAATAAGAGAGGTGGATAAACGAGAGCACGTGAAAAAACGGCTCTTTTCAGAGCCTTTCAGTTTTATGTTAAGATTTGGACTAAATTTATGTTCAAATATATTTTCAGTATATAGTAAGACTCCGAATCGAACACTTCCTTAAACCGCTTTAAATATTTGGCGATTTTCGTAAAAATTTTTAAAGTAGTTTTTCACATACATACAGGCATAGATAATATTTAAATTATTATTTTTATGTACGTGATTACAAGCAATCAGCAATTTTTTTTTTTTTTTTGCTTTTATTTCAATAAAAAAAAAAAAAAACTAATTAAATATGTGTGTAAAAAAACGAAAAAAATGTGCTAAATATTAATTTCTTTTAAGTTTTATAAAAAACTAACCAAAAAAAAAAAAACAGAAACAACAAATTTTTGTCCTAAAAAACAAATAAAAAAAAAATTTTATCAAAAATTTTTCCAACGCAAAAAAAAAAAAAAAATATCGTAAGATTAGAGAACGACAAAAATAGATAATTTTGTTCATAATTTTCTGTTTAATGTAAACACATACATACATACATACATACACGCATACACATAACATATAGGAAAAAATTTAAGTTTTTTTTTTTTTGTAGCGTATTTTGGAAAGAGAACAGAACAACAGCAATATTTCCCGGTTATGAAATATTTTGTATAGAAAATGAATTTTTACTTATTACAAATGAATTGTGTGAATAAAACAAAAAAAAAGAATTGAAAATACACAAAGAAAGATGAGGAAATTCTAAATTAAACGAGAAATATGAATCTGCGCTATGGACTTGATCAACATTTTTTTTAAAGTACCTTATAAGCGATTTACACAAATTAATATGAATCTTAAAATAGCTTTAAAGGATATATATGTATGTATGCACATATTTATAGAAGGCGTGGCAGCAAGCCAAACACACGAGTATCAAATTTTAGAAAGCCATCTTGTTTGGCTATGGTTGATAAAGGATTACAATAAACTCTTCTTTTTTTCCTTTTTATTAAGATGTTTAGACCAGCGTTAAACCTGATTTGTTGTGTTATTTACGAATATATACACGCCCATGTGTGTCTGTGTGTGTATTTGTGTGTGCCTTCGTCTTAAACTTTTTTTAATATTTTAACCGAAACCTCAGAAATTCGAAATAGGCGAGGATCATATATATATCAAGAATGCGAGTATTCCTTATGATATCTCTAGTGCCTACATCTCTACGTTTATTCCGTATATTAATGATGTTGAGTAAATACAAAAAAAAAAAAAAGAAAAGGAACACTTCAGATATATTTTTGGACATATGTTTTGTATATGTTTATATTTTCGGTAGAGTACTTGTAACACAGTCAGCTCACTAGCTTATCGTTGATATGAAGAAGAAACAAACATTTTCGGTAACGTTACACCTTTTATTAGAGGTAGAGAATTAGTTTAAAATTAATCAGCGAAATAATTTAAAATTTTTTACCTCTGATAAAGTATATATACATATATACATATATATCTATATATATGCATGTATATATATATATATGTGGATATGTATAAAGGAAGACATGAACAAAAGCGGAACTATAAATGAAGAAAAGAAAAGCTATTGTTTGCTTAGGTCGAATCTTATTACCTTACAGCTTGCTTCTTATAGTTTGAGAAAAAAATAAACATCATACTTACGATTAATTCAAGGCATGCGTCTCAAACATATGCACATAATAATAATAATAATAATAATAATAATAAAAGTTTCTTATTTGAATGTAAAATATTGTATATGTTTTTATGTATATATAGGAGTATGTATATATAGAAGCAAATATATATATGTGTATATGTATATATATAGGGGAATATACATATGTATATATATATATATATATATGAGATTTCGTGTTAAGAGCCTTTCTTATCGGGGATCGTCTTCAATCTTCTTCGTAACCTGTGTTATAAATTTATTCCAAAAAGTATGTGCAAATAGTCTCAGAGACGTTCGCGAGAATGACGTTTAATCTCGAGCGATAATCTGCATCCTTTTCACGAATTATCTCAGCAAATTCACTTCACTTTTTACACTAAGGATGATTATAACGAACGTAACTTAGGAACTTAGTCTTTAAAAAATTCTTAGCAATGGGAATAATGTTTCATGATTAGATTAGAGATTAAGGATAAGAACAAAAAGACTATGAAGAATGAGGGACTAAAGAAAGGCCCACTGTCTCTATGGAAAAACCATGTGAATTGACGACTTGCCATTGGGTATATTCCTGATTTATTTTTATTTTCATTAAGAATTTTTAATTTCTTAATTCTATAGTTACATAATTTATTAAAGTGTTTTAAATTTTCTGACAGTTCCATGTTCCATGTTAGCCTGAATTTGAAATTCAAAAATCTATTCGAATATTAATTGTTTTCTGTTTTCTGTTTTCTTTCGAAGATAAACTAACAAATTGTTCGTTCACTTAATTTATTGTTGATTTGAAATTTCAATTTTATCAACATTTCATTTTAAAAGTCTTTCCTCCTATCTATCTGTTAGAAAGCGATTACCTTACCTAATATAATGGACGACGATGAAGATTTTTGGTTCCGTATGCAACGGTTATGGGTAATAAGCTTGAGAGCATTACAATGCTGTTAAGGTTCTTTTAGCAAACACTTTTCAACAAATATCATAATTAATAATTTGATAGGTAAAAAAAAAAAAAAAAGAAGAAGAAAAAAAAACAATTTTATTGAAAACGAAAGTGTACTATACGCTACGATACAATTAATAAATTATTTAAAATGAAATCTAAATGCAATTTATGGTCTGGGGAAGCGATCTAAATAGCTTTAGTTTAGCGCATTAAAAATATGCAAGAAAAAAAAAAAATAAATAAAAAACTAAATAAATAAAAAGCTCCTAAATAAATACGCACCCAAATAGATGCGAGCGTAACAAAAAGACAAAGTATGTGAATGAATGCACATCATATAGGCAAGCAGGCAAGCAGGCAGGCAGGCAAGCACGCACAAGTATGTACTAAATTAGTTCCACATATTTGTTTTTAGTAAAATCAGAGCGAAGGATTGTCACACGTAGATATACGTGAACAGAATGTAAAAAATACATATATTTTTTTCTTTTTATTTTCTATATATATAAATATTCTAAATTTAGCGAAAAAAAAAAAAATATAAAAAAAAAAAAAATAATAAAATCAACTCTCTCTCTCGCATAGTGTAATGTCCGTGATTTTGACTTTGATATCTTACAAGCATAGAACAAAAAACTATTGAAAGTCGCAAAAATTTATTATGGAGTGAGTATATTCTAGATTCTAATAAAAGATCACGTCAAAGGCAGGAATAAATTTGATCTTGTTATCTTTTTGTTAGCGCCTTCATTTACTTTGTTTAATTAAACGTTTGTATAACATTTGCGCATCTGCATGCATTAACAAAATCTATATATTTCCGTTAGTATCGCAAAAAAAAAAAATAGAAAAAAAAACAATTTCAGCTACGTCATCTTAAAAAGAAAAGACAAAACAATTTTTACCTTTAATTCAATCTGTAATCAATTGTTGTCACTCACAGATTCACAATATAGATCTATATGTGTAAATGTGTAAATGTGTAAGCGCTGCAGTGTTTACCCACCATTTCTGGTATGACTAAATGAATAATTAACAAATGTAATTTATTTATATATGCACAGTAGTGTGGGAAAAAGTCTACTCAAGGCAAACCAACCAAAATACAAAAACAAAAAAAAACAAAAAACAAAGAAAAAAAAAACATTTCTCTTACATTTTCTCAATTTACAGCATATTCTGGATTAATCTTTTAAAAATTTCAAGGAAAATTGTTAAAAGAAAAACATTTTTGTTCAGATATTTTTCCCTTCCTTCAATAAATGAAATTTATTCCAACGTCCGTCATCCAGTTGATTTGAAATCTAGAGAATTTCCTAATCGTCTTTGAAACAACGAAACTCTTTGTACAATTGCATCAAAATGAAAGGAAGCCTTTGTAATTTAAAACGCGTCACTGCTCTCACTTTCATACTCTATATAGCATCGGTTGGGCGCGGTTGGTTTTTCCTACTTTCAGAATAAAAGTGCAACAATTTATTTGCTGTATGTGTTATATTTTACGGAAAATAAATATGTTCACAACTTTTGTTGCATAGGTGTGTGGGCGTTGTGGGCGGTTTAGATTATTTTTAAATTCTTCTATACATTTGTAAGCGATATCTTAATTTTTGCGAGCGGGAGAATGTTTACGACAGATATTACACGAATGAGTAGACGGACATGCTTAAATCGACTCAGAATTTAATATGTTTTAACGTTTTGACAAAATGAATATACTCCTCAGCCTTGGGCTATGGATATAATAAGTCAAAAGGCTATAATGGGCCGCGACCCACTCTATAGTTGCTCATATAACGATATCTGAAGATTGGAAATAAAACGTACGTTAAACGGACAGAAGTATAGACAAGCTTAGAATCATTTTCTGAAGCGATCGGTATAATAAAAGTTGAGGCTAACTCAAGCCCTTCTGGTAGTTACGCTTGTCCGCAAAAACTTAATATAGCCTGTAGCACAAGTGCTGGTTTAGGGTATAAATATAAGAGTCCTTCCTGCTTATCTCCGCCGGACCAATATATCGAAAGTGGAAAATATTTTCTAAAAGATAAACTTGTGTTTCAGTGGGTCGATCAAGACGACTTGTAGGTGACTATACAAAATAGTTGTACCGAATTTATCTTATAGGCTGTATATGTGATGGTCAACATAAACATTTGTCCTGGCAATGATAAATTATTTTATGTTATAGAGCGTAAGCCGTATTTTCAAGTACCAATCGAAAGTTTTAAAAAGTATTGCTTTGGATAGCTTAGAAACAACGTCAGGTCCGCATGAGTAGCCGAATGGGTGAGAATACCAAACCAGTGTTCTCGTCGATTCAAATCCCATGTACGGTAGAGTTTATTTTGATCGTAGGCTATAGTGAGTGTTCAGTTTAGTCTCCGGTGTAAGTGTAAGAAGGCAAAAGGTTTTATTCAGTTTGAATCGAACTTTTTAACATCCAGATATGGTTGGATATCTTGTTGAAACGAAGAAAGTTTTCGACAATTCATAATCATTCGTTAACATCATTATTTGTACGGATAGGCGAGCACAATAGATAAGAATCTCGACTACTAAGTCAATGTTAGCGGTTTTAATTGTCAATGCGATAGAGCATAGTGTGAGCGCTCAGTCAGTAAAGGTATAACGCTTACTAATTGAGCATGAACTCACTGGGCAGCAAGCACTACCTTCCTCTCTCTTTCTGTTTCCTCACGTATTTCTAGGAAAAAACAAGAGCAGATGCGCAAATATCGATTAACTGGCTTATAAAGGCGACCGTAATTACCAGAAAAATTGACATTAGGCTTATTAGGCTTTTTTAAAAAAACAATAAAAAAAAAAAGGAGAAAATATATTCTCTCTTATTTTTATTCTTCCATACGATGTAAGATCGACATAAAATCGATACAAGTCATAATCTTATCCGGGTGTTCATACATCTGGTAATCTGTTCTTTATTACTAGAGCACTGATCAGGTAAAACCTGAAGCTTGACATATATCCTTTTTATTGACAGCTACAAATTAAATGTAAAAATATAGGCATGGCCTGTCGGCCATCATGCGGATAATACGGTTAAATCATTCATAGCAGCCAACACAAATGTTTACAAGGACCATGAAAACTATTATTAAAAAAAAAAAAAAAAAAAAAAAACAAAAATCGAAGTAATCCATTAATAACTACCCGCCCAAAGCATATACAAACACAATATTCCTAACCTATAATATATTATAACCTATAAGAAAACTTCGGTACAATTATTTCGGACAGCCGCCTACAAGTTGTCTCAGGTTTTACATATTATTTTACATTTTCGATATATTGGGCCCGTAGGCTCCTATACGAAAAACTGTTATATTTTCATTTTCAAAAGAGCATAAATTTCCCACCCGTGCATCTTACCTTTAGGCACTGCATGACTACGGAAGACTCTTTCAATTGCAAGCAACAAAGACACAAGTTGAAATATGGGGAAAATAGGGGATAAACGAGGTTTACAATTTAAACGATTAACTTATCATTTAAAAAAAAAAAACTATAGTCGATCGAATCTATTGCACACATCACCACTGTCGTATGTATGGCTACTCTCCAGGTTCTTTTATTTGATACCCATATTAAATGAAATGCAAAGAAAAACACGACGTAACGTCCGTGATATTTAATTAAGAGTTAGCACACTTGGCTTTTCGCTTACTGCTTTCCAGATCCTTTTGTGGGATACCCAATTGCTAACAAAAAACTAATTCTCCACGTTATAGGGTCCACTATATTTATTTTAGAATCGACACATTTTTAGACAAATAACATATCTTCATAGCTCTTGTTTATCTTATGAGTAGTAAAGGGTGAAAGCAAAAAAGTGAGTAATCACTTATCGCCATGGCCGATTTCTTCCATTTTGTTTTTTTTTTGCACAAATAGTAGGGTCCCCTGGAGAATAAATGCAGAAAATTTCAGCTTTCTATCTATCATGTTATAATTTATGAGTGATAAAAAAAAACCACAAATTTTTGTTTAAAGCAATAGATATATGTCCAGCTTAAGGTTTGCTATGAGCGAGTGCTTTGACTAATCAATCGCATTTTCGATACGAACTCGCAAGCAAGAAGATCTAAGATTTTCGATAAATATGAAGTTGATAGTTTCACTTGTGCGACCACAGACATTACCTAAACAAAAAGACAGACGGACATGCTTAGAATATCATGCTGATTAAAAATAAAAACACTTTATGGGGTCTCTCGGGTTTCCTTCTAGGTGTTGTAAACGTTGTTTTGACGATACCGGTGGTAGAGATAAACTGCGCTTCTAATTTATGTGCATTTCCTCGGAATAAGTTTTAAAAGAAATTTTAATAATAACTTTTTATAAAAAAAAAAAAAACTATCAATTTTTATGAATAATTTTATATATATAAATACATAGAGGTATATATATATAAGTGAGAAGTTTTTTTTCGCATCACTGTTTTCGTATAATAGATGCATATATGTAGTTGTGCTTTGAGATCATCTCGGCCAATGTTCATATAGAATGTGTAACCAAAAATAGACACGTGTTTAGTTTGTTTAGTATGTATCCTATACGTCTAAAGAATAAATTTATTTTTCCACGCTAGATATTACCAAAAATGGAAAAAGAAAATTAATTCATTGAAAGTTCTATAAATATATATATATATAGATATATAGATATATATGCACATGTGAGCTGATAGATGATTTAAGACTATACGAGAATTATTAACAAAATTATTATTATTATTATTATTATTATTATTATTATCAATAGTGAGAAATTTATTAACACCGACCGCTATGAGACACATGATTAGTATTGCGTACATTATTTGTTTATCCGTTTGTACGTTCTCTCTCTCTCTCGAAAACCTTAAAATAACGCCAGCGTAAAAGCGTAAATATATAGAAAGAGAATTTTGAATAACAAAAAAAAAGAAGAAAATAAAAGTTGTAGGTAAAGAATTTTAAAAATCTTAAAATAATAAACTATTTTAAACAACTGGAAACACTGTAGTAGTATGCGGCCCGCCATTAAATACTTTACACCATCGCTTCGCTTAATACGATTATTCATGTAACGACTTTTCAAAATAAGATCTTATCCGGGGAAGTAGTCGAAAAATTTTCAATTGGGCCAAAACACGTCGATATACCAAACTTCATAAGAACATATTTTAAAAGTTGCGACAGACGGACAGACAGACGGACAGACAAGCCTATATATACAAGCCGGTATAATAAAAGATACGTCTATCTCAAGTCCATCCGAATGCTGCATACATCCGCACAAACCACAAGTGGTGTACGGTATAAAATTATATTCATTCTGATTTTCTACGCATGAAATTGAGCGAAATGATTTATTATAGGCGAACAACACTCAATTCTTTAACGTTTTTATTACGACTATTGTCATTATCATTATTATTATTATAATTATTTTTTTGAATTTCCTTTCTTTCTAGGTTAAGATAATACGCAAAACGAAAACTAAAACTGGAAACTCTTCGTCATCAGTTTCTCGTACAACTTGTGATTTAGAGGAGATTTGGGACGAATACATATTAAAAGAATTGGCAAGTTTAGGATATTTTGCTTGTTTGTGTATTTTTCATATTTTTTTTTTTTTTTTATTTTTTTCAAATTTTCAGTTGGATCAAGCGAAAACCTATGAGGAACGTCGCAAAATACGTGCACGTCTAAGAGAACTTATGGCTGAACGTGAAGGTAATGTTATATGTATTCAATTTTAAAAAACAACTTTTGTCAGATAAAAAACATATATATATGTTAGGTAGTCTGGCAATTTCTTGCGATTTTCCGCTATGAAATAAAATTTCCTTGTTGTTTTGGATGGAATAAGTTTTGCGACAATCTCGTGAATCGTGATATGTCGGTTCAGCTTCAATCATAAACTTTAGTTGTTCGTCATCAATGATATTTGATCTACAAGAACGCGGTAAAGCTTTCACTGAAAATTACCAATTTTGGCAAGTGCGTTCGGTGACAGCATTAGTTCCACACACCCCACACAAATATTTCTCGCTATACCTTATATGCTCACTTTGATCTTCCACGTATCACTAACAAGTCGCACTTTTTGAAAGATTGCTTACGAAATAAACATAAACCTGCTCTACATAACTCTCTATATAATCCTAATTATCTGTCTAGCTATCTGAAAAAAGTGATTTTAAGTGATTTGATGGTGTCGGGAAAAACCGCAAGAAATTTCCGTATTACTTACCTAATATATAATGAACGTAAACTTTACCCTGTAAGAGGTAAGGTAAGGTAATTGTATATATATATATATATATATATATATATTATTATATAATTTCAATGCTATCCGTCATCCACAATACGAAATTTGAAAATCATGAAAGTATTTCAATAATTTATAGAACAATTTATTTCGAAATATTTAATGAATTCTTCTTTAAACATTTTTTTTTGTTTTGTTTTGTTTGTTATTTTATATTTTTATTGTAGATTCAAGTTAGAGTTGCATCAAGTAACTTGACCTTGAGAGAGATGTGAGGTTAAGTCATTATATTTTGTAAACGTTTCAATTGTACGCAAACAAATAAATAGGTATATAAACGATTAGATGTTGACATATATTTATAAATGTCTGTGTCGTTTAAAACAATTCTGTGAGTTTCTGTGAGTATATATATATATAAATATATATGTATATATACTATATACTATATAATATATATATATATATATATGTATATATACTATATATTATATAATATATATATATATATATATATTTGTATATATATTGTTTCTTCATATCTTTTATTTCTGTTCTTTCATTTTTTTTTTTTTTTTACCTATCAAATTATTAATTATGATATTTGTTGAAAAGTGTTTGCTAAAAGAACCTTAACAGCATTGTAATGCTCTCAAGCTTATTACCCATAACCGTTGCATACGGAACCA